>PJEM01010473.1:0-62183 GCA_004023845.1 Helogale parvula | reverse complement strand
GGTTCTATAAAATTTTAGTTTTTGAAAAAGTTTCCTTGGGAAAAAATGCCATTGTAATTTTGATAGGGATTGCATTTAATCTATAATATGCTTTGTGTAGTATTTTAACAATACTAATTCTTCCAATTCATGAATGTGGAATATCACTCCACTTATGATCTTCTTCAACTTTTTCAATTAATATTTTATAGTTTCAGGTCTTTCATCTCCTTGATTAAATTTATTGCTGAGTATTTTATTGTTTTTTATGCTATTGTAAATGGAATATTTTTCTTAATTTCTCTTTCCAATAGTTCATTGTTAGTGTATGGAAACTCAACTGATTTTTTAAAAAAAATTTTTAATGCTTTTTATTTATTTTTGAGAGACAGAGAGAGACAGCTGGAGCAGGGGAGGGTCAGAGACAGAGGGAGATACAGAATCTGAAACAGGCTCCAGGCTCTGAGCTAGCTGTCAGCACAGAGTCCGACGTGGGGCTCGAACCCACGAACCGTGAGATCTGACCTGAGCCGAAGCCAGCCACTTAACCGACTGAGCCACCCAGGAGCCCCAAAACTCAACTGATTTTGTATATTACTTTTGTGTCCTGAAACTTCACTATGTTTGTTTACTGTTTCTAGCAGATTTTTTTTTTTGGTGAGGTCTTTAGGTTTTCTATATATAATATCATATCACTTAAAAATAGGGACAGTTTCACTTCTTTCAAATTTGGATGCTTTCTGCTCCACCCCACCCTCATCTGCTCTGTCTAGGATTTCCAGTACTGTGTTGAATAAAAGTGGGAAGAGTGGACAATCTTGTCTTTTTTCTGATTTCAACTTTTTATCATTAAGTATGATGTTAGCTGTGAGCTTCTTATTATGGTGAGGTACATTTCTTCTGTATAAAATTTGTGAGGGATTTTTACCATGAAAGAATGTTGAATTTTGTCAAATAATGTTTTGCATCTATTGAGATAATCATTTAATTTTTATCCTTCATTTGTTGATGTGGTATACCACATTTATGGATTTGCATGTGTTGAGCCATCCTCAATCCCAGAAATATATCCCATTGATGATGGTGTATGATCCTTTTAGTGTGTCATTGATTTCAGTTTCTAATATTTTGCTAAGTATTTTTGCATCCATGATTTTTAGGGTTATTGGCCTATAATTTTATTTTCCTGTTGTGTCCTTGTCTAGCTTTGTCCTTGTCTGGTTTGCCTTGTAAAGCCATTTAGAAGTGTTTCTCTTCTTCTTTTTTTAGAAGATTTTGAAAAGGGGTGTTACTAATTCTTCTTTAAATGTTTGGTAGAATTTGCCAGTGATAAAATCTCGTTGTGGACATTTATTTATTGGGAGATTTTTGATTACTGATTCAATATCCTTACTGGTAATTGGTGCTCAGATTTTTTGTTTCTTTATGAGTCAGTCTTGATAGATTATATGAATGTAGGAATTTATTCTAGGTTATCTAATTTGTTGGAATATAATTGTTCATGGTAATTTCTTATAATTCCTAGTATTTCGGTTATCTTTAATTTCTGATTTCATTTATTTGAGTTTCCTCTTATTTCCTAGTCTAGGTAAATCTTTAACTAATTTTTTTAACTGTTTGACTTGTAGAAATCACTCAGCTAGTTTCTGGATTTCTCTTGGAGTTTTTTCGTATGTTGCTATAATTTTGGTGTCCATGGGAGGAGGGAAACTCGGGAACCTCCCTTGTCACCATATTGGTCCCTGTATTGGTGCTTTTGTATTTTTAAAAGAAAGGAAAATGACTAATAATATACCAGACATTTCACACACCTTGACTCATTCAGTTCTTTGAATAACTTTGAAACAAAGGCATTGATTTCACTCTGCAGATGAAAAAACTTAGGCTTAGATGGATTCAATAATTTGTTTACATCCAAGAAGATTGTCAGTTACAAAACAAGGATTTACCTCAGGTAGGATCGTTTCACCCCCTTGCATCAAACTCTTTATGTAGATGGTGAGATTCATATAAGATTCAAGAATACAAGTTCCATTAAGGTAGTCTTTAAAAGATGTAAGCAAGTTATATCAAGTTGTGTTACAGGTTTATCTTTTTGAGTTGAGGTCTTTGTAAACAGACGTCTTCATTTATGTGATAAGTATCAACAGGGCTTCTTATAGCCAAGAGCTGTTTACCTGAAAATAAGATCCTGTCACCAGGGATGGGTGCCACTCAGAGTTGTAATGAAATCAGCCTCTAGTGGGTTCCTTGAATCTGCTGGTAAGCATGTTTCTGAGGAATAAAGGGACATCAGAGGAGTTGGCCAAACTAATAATGGCTGCTGACTAATTTTTCTGTGCCGTCTCACTGTTGTCCAGTAAATGTGTGCTGACTATGTACACTAAGTCTGTAGTGCATGTGTGTCAAGGGGATGCAATCTGAAAGACCAGCTTTAGCAGTCATCTCATGATTGCTCATGAACAAAGTCACATTTGAGTAGGGTAGGCATGCTCCCCACTTTTCCCAGGGTGCTTCTGGTTCATGTTCATTGTCCCAGTGATTTATTGGCAGCACTGACTTCACTTCTCAAAACTGTCCTCGTTCAGATGAAAAATTAAATGATCATCTCAAATATCTACCACATATATAATGGTTCCTGCCTCCTTTCACAGCCATTTCTTATTTTGGTTCCACAAATATGACAAGCCCCTTTCATTACATCTATTTGCAAACTGTAATATTTTCTTTCAAATTGTGTATTAACCATTTAAACTTGTTTTTATTGTTCAATTGATATATTTTCTTATTTGTGAAATTGTTTGGAAATTTTGGATTGGGATGGAATACACCATAACTGTTCTCTTTATAATTAATTAAAAATATTTTTATTTAGTGATATTTAATTACATAAAATGTCAGGAATGAATCAACTCTATTAAGTAATAGCTTTATTCCTGGAACCCTGGAATATTGTGGGCATTCAGAAGATAAATGTTAGATGAATGCTAAATGAATGAATGGCTCATATAGATCTTTACAGTGGGATTTTGTGGTCCTGTTACTGGATTTTGTATTTAGTGTCTTCTCATATAGAAAGACATTATGTTTAATCCCACCTACTATGCTTATTGCTTTTAATTTCTGATGATATTTAATCATGCCATGCCATGGGAGCTATTGTTTCTCTTCACTAATATCTGATTATCTTATATTTTTATATATAAGATTAGGTGTGACCACATAACTTCCTTCGGAGAATAAAATGTAGATATCTGATCATAATAGTGAGGAAGTACTTATTGATGGTGTTCTTTCTTTTAAAATATAATGAGAATAAACCTTAAAAAACAGAATGTTTGTCAAGAAATGAATCCATAAGTCACCATGGAGTGTTGATACTGCGATTAGCATGGTCCCTGGCACAAATTTGGTATTCAATAATTGCTTGTTGAATGTGAGATATGGTTGCTTAGTAATAATTTCTTATGACTATAACAAAAGTTCAGACCATTCAAGTGAAGAAACTGAGAGTGAGAGAAACCCAGGAGCTGGCCCAAAGCCACCCAGTTTATTGGTGCTTGGGCTGGAAGTAGTACTCAGCATTAGGCTGCTTGGTTTAAAGTCAACTAGAACCTGTGATGTCTGAGCAGTCTACATTATAAAAGGGTGGAGGGATTTCTTCCTTTCTCTGAAGGGTTAATGGAGAAAACAGTTAAACACAAATAATTATTTTACAAAATTAATGAATAAAATATATATATAAACAGAAATATTGTGTAAAAAATACCACGCATTTGTTTAAGTCAGTCTTTGTCTAACACTATGCTAGGTTTTGGATAGAATGCAGAAGTAGGGCAAGACCTGATTCACTTTAGAATAGTGTAGAATCTATTTGGTGAGGGAGTACACCGAAGTAATAGTAAAGAAGAGACTAGATTTTTTTTTTTTTAGATTGGCAAAACCCATAAGCAAAGGGTGGTTTGAGTGTGTGTTATTTGTGGTTGGAGACCATACATTAATTAGCTAAGGAGGAAAGTGAGGCATGCCTTCCCTAGTGTGTCTGGATTTTTGTATCTCTGGGAAAGAAGATCACACTGTTGATAATTGGAGGTACTTATCAGCCAGAAGAAAACCTCATAGAATGAACTCATGTTAGATCTAATTAATAGACCCAAGGATGGTGAGGCACATATCAGGTTGTAGTATTGTGTGGGGCAGTTATTAAGAATGGAGGGGTCGTCTGTGGTATCCCACAAAGGGCCTTCAAAGCCATTGGGTTACATGTTACCCTCAAAGGCCTTCATTCCCTTCTCACCTGTGCTCATCTTCCCACTTGTACATGGGACTGAATTTACTCAGAGATGATGTTGTCTCTCTTTTAACTTTAATCTGTACACCTACTTAAATGTTACTTCTATCACTTCTATCATAATTCTGACTTTCAAAATCCATCTTTATGCCAGAAGTGAAAGAAATCTATGATTAGTAGAAATAAAATTTTAGAGCAATGGATTTTTTTCTGAATATACCTGTAATACATGAACATGGAAAATTTTTAAATACTGAAGAAGAGTGGCATTTGGGTCTACTCCACTCTTTTTCTCCCCTTGGGTAGTCTTAATCTCTCTTGGTGCTTTTCTTAGTGAGTAAAAATCTGCGTTCTAGAGCCCTTCTGCTTGAGATACAATCTCATCTCTACCTGCTAATTGTGTGACAAGACAAATTACTTAGCATTGGTATGTCTGTATTCTCATCTGCAAGGGTTATTACAGTAGTTTCTACCTGGGTTGTGAGAATTAAGGAGAAGGTGCATATGAAACACTGAGAACAGTGCCTTCCTTAAACTTACTAAAAGCGCTATGAAGTTTATTATCATTGACATTTTATCTTTATCAGTGGCAGAAAGGAGCAGTAATAGCAATATAGTTTCTTGGAATACCTAATTGGCCAAAGCTAGGTCACAAGGAGGATGAGTTCAACAGTCTTCCAGTACTAGAACCTCCTTCAATGGAGGCATTGTCACCAGGTGAAACACAGACGACAGTGGCTTGATAAACATTCAGTATGTTTTCACTGGCCATGACCACATCAGTGGATGAGTCGGCAGGTCAGCAGGCCAAATAAATATCTGCACTCAGATCGTCAACAAAATCAATTTTTATTTATCACCTCAGATCATCCCCTTGAAAATCATCATTTGTTATTACTCAAACTCTTGCCAAAGTCCTATTCAGTTTTTCTCCCTAGGTGGACCTGGGGAGCTTATGACTAACTCCACCCTTGATTACTGGGCACATAACTGCATGTGGCTTTTCTCACTATGAAAGCACTAACATGAGGAGGTGCTGCATTTTAATACTGTGAGGAGAACTGCTCTTGCCTTTCAGGCTCATGTGGATCTTCTGTACCCTTTTACACTGCTGAGTTCTTGTGTGACCTCAGTTTGTGGTCAAACAACTATCAGGTCGCATTGTTTCCTCATTTGTTTTGTTTTGCTTACAATTTCTTTAGTGCTGAAAATTCAGGGTTTCTACCTTTTTTTTAAAAGCACTTAAAAATTTTTTTATGTCTTTATTTTATTTTGAAAGAGAGAGAGAGACAGAACATGAGTGGGGGAGGGTCAGAGAGTGAGGGGGAGACACAGAATCCAAAGCAGGCTCCAGGGTTTGAGCTGTCAGCACAGAGCTTGATGCAGGGCTTGAACCCACGAACTATGAGATCATGACCTGAGCCAAAGTCAGACGCTTAACCAACTGAACCACCCAGGCGCCCCCAGGGTTTCTACTTTTAACTGCTATATACACTTCTGACCCTAAATTCCTTGATACAACTTTTTCAGTGTCTAGTAAAAATGTTTCTTTCTTTCGATGTGGTGAATTCACACCTTGATTCAATATTCCAACTGTATGTGAAGAGAGTTAGATTTGACTAGAGTTGTGGTTGAGGATAGGTAATGATAGAAGGGAAAAGATTTATGCAAAGAATGATCAAAATGATTGACACAAGCATCAAATGAAGGAACTGATGAATGTTATGGCTGGGAGCACTGTAAATAACTTCTGCCCAGAAGGGATAGTGAGGGAGTGGTTTACTTGGAAGGCATCTGCTTTACAGAAACAGCAAGCCTCCTCCTCCTTCTCCTCCTCCTTCTCTTCCTCCTCCTCCTCCTCCTCCTTCTTCTTCTTAAGTAGGCTCCACACTGGACATGGAACCCAATGTGGCGCTTGAACTCATGACCCTAAGATCAAAACCTGAGCTGAGATTAAGAGTTGGACACTTAACCAACTGAACTACCCAGTACCCCAGGAAACAGCAAGTCTTTAAGAGGAAGGAGGTCACAGTGGTTTGTGTGTGACAATGTAGAATAATAAATACACTTAGCCCAGCTGAAAATTGAGAAGTATAAGGGATGGAAAGATCAACTCAATTTTCACTTGAGTGGATTTCAGGGGATGATGTCACAGGAAAGAGAGCCAGATTCCCGTTAGAGGAAAAAAGTGAAAGGGAATGTCTACAGAAGCAGCTGAGAATAAAGGGGCTTTTACTAATGAGTGAGCTAAGTCTTCAAATGAATTATGAAAGAGTTTCAGGGAATTAGCCCTAAAAGAAGATAGACAGAGCCAGATAGAGATTAGCATGCCCTGAAGGTAAAAGACGTCCAGCATTTCTTGGGACTAGAGACCAGAATGAAGAGCGTAGAGGTTTACCATGAACAAGGAGGCTGAAGTAGGTGGGTAGGGGACAGCAGGTCTGTCTTGTTCTGAACTTGCAGCTCTTTCTTCACTTCTGGCATGAAGGCCTTGAGACAAGCAGAGGATAAATGTAAAATAAATATATGAATTGGAATATTTGTCACTTTGATAAGTAAAAATGTTTTCCAGTCATATATACATGTAATTATAAATAAAAATCTAATGTATATAGTTTTCTATTTTGTTTTTTAACTTCCACTTTATATCATGGATATGCCATTAATTATTCTTCTCACTATGATTTTTAAATGGCTGTACATGGATGTAAAATAATTTATTTAACCATCTCCTTATTGTTGGGGAGTGAGGTTGTTTCCATAAATATAGAATATATAAATTTTGCCCAAGCAATATGTCACCAAAAATACATTTAGAAATGGAGTTATGAACACTGGGGAAGGTGCCAGTATTTACTGTCAAATTTAAATAAGTATGTTAGATTTAAGGCTCTTTAGAGGCAAAAAATTGAAATGAGATCTATAGAAGTCAAACTCAGAGTGGTTAGAGGTTAGTCAGTTCCCTGACTTTTTTATGGAACCAAATTTACCTTTAGATCCAAGGGTGTTCATTCTAGAGAAAATGAATTTCAAATTTTGCAGAGATAAGTCAGGGTCATAGTCAGAGGAGACACTGTGAATCAGCAACATTTGGAGTTCGGAGATCCTGACCACGTAAGTTTTGTGTGAGTCTGTGGAATGAACAGAAATTCTATATGAAGGACGCTGTTGCCTTATATTCCCCTGTCTTCTCTGAGGGTCACGGAGTTTTACTGTGAGCCAGGTCATTGGGCCTAGAAAGGAATACATCACTGGTGGATTTTGCAAAGTGTAAACTCTTAAGGATACTAAGATACAACTTAATGTTTCAGGAAACAACATCAGTAGTATGAGCGTTATTAATCTTTTTATGAAAGTCTGTCTTCAAGCCTCAACTCCCCGATCATTACTCTAGGCTGTTTATGGTCAGGAATATTTATCTGTGTATTAAGACCAGTGGATTTGGTGGGATTTAGCGAACCTCAATTTTCTAAATTGGATCTGGGTTAGACTTGGACACTCTGTCAGCAGGGGTTTAATTGCTGAAAGTGTAGGAAATATTTCATTTTCACATGTTACCAATAAGCCATTGGTTATCAACTAGGGATGATTTTGTCCCTCTTCCCACCAAGGAACATTTGGCAATTTCTGGAAACATTCTTAGTTGTCACAACTAGGAGAGGGTGCTACTGACATCTAACAAGTAGGGAACAGGGAAGCTGATAAACATCCTACAATACACAGGATGGTCCCCACAACAAGAATCCTCCAGTGCAAAATGTCAATCATTCTGATGTTGAGAAACCATGACACATGCAGGCCTATGTAACAGTTAGTGCTTTAGCACGTTCTATTGTCATTTTACCTTATGACATGTCTTAGATAGTCTTAAGTTTTCTATAGGTATTGGAATACCACTGCCTTCCTCAAGGACATTTGAACATTATTAAATATGTATTGGGCTTATATGTAATAGTTCCTTACTCTCTGTCATAATCAATATGTGAAAGGTAGGAGGTGAGTTTGCCTTTCCTGAACATCCCATTTATGCAGCATATTTCCCTGCTTACATAATTTGTTCCACAGATTGAGAGAAGAAAGGTGTTCTTCCCTTGTAATTTCTAAAATATAGACTTTTCTTTTCTTTCCTGAAACATCAGCCATGTACACCAGCAGAGGTTTCTGTGTGACTCAAAGAACAGCAGTCAAATTCACAGTTGGAAGCAAATGCTCTACTTGGAGAAGTCTTCCCTAATAAATTTTGCTACATCCTTGACAGGGCAGAAAACAGTTAAAGTAGAACAAACAGCTTGCTCCTGGCTGGTAGACGAGGAGGAGAGCATAAATTAATAGTACTTTTTAATCCCAACTCATTCACCTCTTATTGTTTTCTTTCTGTCTCCCACCTCTTGGGGCTTGTGATGCCCAATTTAGCTGGAAATTAATGACGAGTCTTGGTCAGAAACAATCATCATAAAATTTGGCCTCTTTATGGACAGAGCTTTCCATTATCTGGTCTCCGCGTGTCTCCGTTACTTCTCATCTGTGCTGGGCTCTAAGCAAAAGCCCTAAAACAGTGATTTCCTAACTTGAGACATTACATTAAAAGTAGATAGTGAAGATCACGTGCCCAGTTCCAATATGGGTGGGGAGGGATTGAGGTCTCCCTACAACCAAGCAATTCTTAGACATCAGCTGGGTGTTCTACCATTCAACTCCGTCTTTACAGTATTTTCCCAGAGATAGCATCAAATTCCACAGGTCAGGAGTTCATCCTACAAGCCTGCTTTTCAATTCAAAGGCCAAACCCAGCCCCAGGTTGTTACCGGTACTTATGACAGAATGGCTATATATGGGGGGTTCCCATGACTTCCTTCTTGGGCTTGATTGATTTGCTAGAGAAGCTCACTGAACTTGGAAGACCAGTTTATTCACTAGATTACCTGTTCATCACAAAAGATATTAAAGGACATGAATCAACAGCCAGATGATGAGATACATAGAGCAGGTCCTGAGCAAAGGACTTTCTGTCCTTACGGAGTTTAGAGCCCAGAATGGTGGCACAAGAAAGCATTCTCTTTCCCCAGCTTGGAAGCTCTCTAAACCTCATCCTTTATGTTTTTATGGAAGCTTTATTATAGAGGCATTATTGATTACATCATTGGCCATTGGTGATTGGTTAAATCATGGCCAGAAGTCAGGGGGTGGAACTGAAAGTTCTTTGTTGGTTCCCTTGGCAACCAGCCTCCATCTTTAGGTGCTTTCCAAAGTCACTTCAATAACATGTTCAATAACATGTTGAATAACATGTTCAAAGCCCTGTTTCTGAGTTGCCCTTTCTAATGTTCTATAAAACTTGCTCTTGCCCAAAATATCTCTGGCAGAAAGCTCCTCTGCTTATGAGGCACTGTACTCCTCCAATTCTTGAACATCAAAATGCACTACTAAATCGCTTTAGTATGTCATTTGACAGATTAACTAAATTTAAGATATACTTTATATATTGTAAGGAGAATATAAATTGGAAAAAAAAGGCTTACTTATCCCTGTTGAAAATGGGGGGAAGTTATTTCTCTCCTCTCCTTTTTCTTAGAGCATCACCTTAAAAAACATGTAAATACTTTCTCATCTCTTTGAGGTGTATGTAAAGTTCTTGAAGACTAAAAAGGCCTTTTGTTAGCTTTATGACCCAAAAATGCCTTTCTCAAGGATGTGGAGCCATCCCTGTAATGTAAACATCAAAAGAGGCCACCCCTATCTTTCAATTTCTCTGGTAGGGTAGGGGTCTAACATTGGTAGGTGCATGCTCCAAGACACAAAATTACCTTATGTCATGGAGAGAAAGAGTCTGTTTTTCATCTTGGCTCACTCTAATTAACAGGTAAAGTAAAGATTAACTGTGTGTTACAAATGGAGTTATTGAGTTTTCTTACTGGAGGACTAGTTATCATTTATCATGAGAACTGTTTTTTTTAACCTGGGTAAAAGGGTGATATTTCTTTCTGTCATTGCAGCCTGTGATGTGCATCACATCTGGATTTACTTCTCATTCAGTAATAAACTGCTTATCATTCACCACTATCTTCCTGAAGAGGATTTCTGGTTTAGGAGATTTTTAAAAAATTATATTTCCCCAACAACAATATTTCTGTTTAATTTGCATATGTTCTACAGTGAATTGTTTATTTAAATGTGAAGTCAAAATTTCCTTAGAATATTTTTTCTCTATACCAATAGCAGCACCCCTCCCCCCACCTTTTTAAACTAAAGATATGGAGAGAAAAGAAATGTAATGGGCCAGAAAGGGACAGATAGTGGAGAGGTATGGATCTCAAATATTTGTTTAGTATTTTGTTGAGTACCAAGGATGTGTAATATATTGTGTGGAAATGTGGGAACAATGGTAAAAAGTCATGGTTCTCACCTGAAAGAATTGGAAATTCTGGAATTGAAGACATGGAAATATTCTCTGATAATACAGAGACACTAAGGAAGGTGGTGGTGACTTTCATTTAGCATGGGCTGAAGAAGTGTTTATCATCAAGGCTCTAGATTGGAATGTCCCATCTTTTAAGCGAAAGAACATGTTTTGTTGAGATAGTCTTCTCCAATCATACTCTTCATTTAAATGAAGAGTGGGGCGCCTGGGTGGTTCAGTCAGTTAAGCATCCAACTTCGGCTCAGGTCATGGTCTCTCACAATGCATTAGTTCGAGCCTCATGTCAGGCTCTGTGCTGACAGCTAAGAGCCTGGAGCCTGCTTTGGATTCTGTGTTTCCCTCTATCTCTGCCCCTCCCCTGCTCATGCTCTGTTTCTCTATCCCTCCAAAAAAAATTAAAATTAAAAAAAAAAAGAAATGAAGAGTGTTTTTCTTGTGCAATAAGATTATATTATTTTGAAATCAATTGCGAATGGTTAATTTCCTATACGTGGGATTAAGCTATTGAGTGTCAAACTACATTCCTACTAAAAGTCCTCTATTGTAACTCAGAATGGCTCATAGATCTAAATGAAAGCATAAAACTATAAAATTTCAAGGAAAAATAAAGGAAAAAAATCTTTGTCGCCTGATGTCAGGCCAAAAGGTCTCAGACATGACAATAGCCAAGCTAGCTATACATTTAAAAATAATGATAATAAATTAGACCTTAGGTCTGTATCTGTGAAAAACAGGATGAAAATGCAAGCTACAGATTGGGAGAAAATGTTTGCAAGTCACATATCTGAGAAAAGACTTGTATTAAGAATATATCATGAATTTTCAAAGGCAACAGAAAGAAAAAACAGCCCAATTAGAAAATGGGCCAAGTTTTTGCCTTAAAGTTGACTTTACCTGATGGTAGTAGAGCCATATCAGCTTTTTTTCTCTTTTAAACAGTATCTTCATGGCATATTTTTTCATTTGTTTACTTTTTAGCCCTTTTTTCCTTATATTTAAAATGTTTAATGTAAACAACATAGAGTTGGATTTTAAATAATCTATTCCTTATAGTATTTTATTTCATTCCTATTTAATGACTTATTTAATCTTTAAATTTTAAAAATATAATAAATTATCTTATAATTTATTTTTTTGTCCCATGTTGCTTTCTCTTCTCTTACTGATATTCTTTCAGATTAATTAAGATTTTGAAAACCATTACTATATTTCTTCCTCACACATTATAATTTGTTAGTTGTATCTCTTATTTCTTTAAAAAATTTTAATGTTTATTTATTTTTAAGAGAGAGAGAGAAAGACAGAGAGTGAGCAGGGGAGGGGCAGAGAGAGAGAGGGAGACACAGAATCTGAAGCAGGCTCCAGGCTCCAAGCTGTCAGCACAGAGCCCTGTGCGGGGTTTAAACTCACTAGTGGTGAGATCATGACCTGAGCTAAAGTCAGAAACTTAACTGACTGAGCCACTCAGGCACCCCTCTCTTATTTCCTATTTTACTGTTATCCTGGAGCTTATGAGATACAATATACATCCTTGACTTATTATAGTTCTTTGTAAGTTGACATTCTACTAATTCTCAGAAAATGGAGGTAAGTGAGAACTCTTTGACTATATTCACCTTATAATTGTATTAAGTTTTATTCTTTATGTATTTTAAATTTTAGAAGACATTCTTATTATTGCTTTACATGATCAGCACAAAATTAGATTTAGGCATATACCTACCTTTATGGAACTTTTTCTACCTTTCTGCATTACCATGACTTCAGCTGGAATGAATTTTCTTCTGTTGGAGAATTTCTGCCTTTATTATTATTTTTAGTGTGATTCTCCCAGTGAAATATTCTGTCAATTTTTGTTTTACTAAAATTGTGATATTTGCCTACATTTTTTCATTAATAGTTCTTGACTTTAATGGATTACAGTAATTTTAACTATATTTTAAAAGGAAATTTTCAAGTCACAGAGTTCCAGGTTGGCAATTATTTTCTCTTTGAACTTTAAGAAATTTATCCCTATGTGTCTAGCTTCCATCATTTTGTTACAAAGACAGTGGGTCAGTATTTTGTTTGTTGCTTTCGAGGACCTTTTGAAAGATTTTAAAGTATTTTTTTCCCTTTGATTTTCATCAGATTTAACTGGTCTGATTTTCTATGTATTTATGCTGCATAATTATTTAGAACATCTTAAATCTGTGGTTTTGGTGCTTTAGATTAGTTTTAGAATACTTTAAGCTAATAGCTCTTCTGAAGTTGCCATTAGAATTTTCATATGTCCCACTCATTCTTACAGTTTATTCTGTATCTTTTTCCTTTGTGCTTCTGTCTGGATCTTTTTTGTTACCTATTTTTTAAAAATTGAAATATAGGGGCACTTGTGTGGCTCAGTCAGTTGAGTGTCTGGCTTCAGCTCAGATCATGAACTCTCAGCTTGTGAGTTCACACCCTGTGTCGGTATCTGTGCTGACAGTTCAGAGCCTGGAACCTGCTTCACATTCTGTCTCCCTCTCTCTCTTCATTTTCTCTGTTTCTCTCTCAAAAATAAATAAAAAACATTAAAAAAATTTTAAAATAGAAATATAATTTACATAACGGTATATTATTTTCAAGTGTGCAACATAATTATTCAGTATCTGTAGTATCTGTGTATATTATGAAATGATCACCACAATAAGTCTATTTAACATCTATCACCGAACAGAGTTGCAATTTTTTTCTTGTGGTAACTTTTAAGATTTATTCTCATAGCAACTTTTAAATATACAATACAGTATTCATTATAGTCATCATGCTGTAAATCCTCAGGACTTATTTTAGAACTGGAAGTTATACCTTTTGACCACTTCCACCCATTTTGTACAATTTCCCAATCCTGCCTCCCAGCCTCTGGCAACCACTAATCTGTTCTCTGTATGCATGAGCTCTTTTATTCATCTTTTTTTTGGTAATTCTCTCTTCTAATTTTTCTAATTCTCCTTCAACTGATTCTTAAATTCAGGTATAGTATTTTTTAGTTCTAGGGTTTCATTTAATTCATTTTTATATGTAGCTTTTTTAATGTTTATTTATTTATTTTGAAAAAATAGAGACCGTGGAGGAGGGGCAGAGAGAGAAAGGGAGAGAGGGAATGCCCAGCAGACTCCACACTCAGCACAGAACTTGAGGCGGGGCTTGATCTCACTAACCATGAGATCATGACTTGAACCAAAATCAAGAGTTGAGCACCTAACTGACTGAGCCACCCAGCCGCTCCTTTATATAGTTTTCAGTGCTCTAGTAAAACTATGCCTTATGTTCTCTAGTTTTAAATAACAGATATTTTAAAGTCTATGCCTTAAAATTCCAGTAACTGGAATTAGTCATCCGTGGACCTGTTTTCTTTTGTTTTTTACTCATTTGGTCTTCCTGGAATATTTTCTTTTCTTTTTTCTTTTTCTTTTTTTTTCATCATAGTAAATATATATAACAATAAAATTTGTCATTTTAAATATTTTAAGTATACAATTCATTAATTATAAGCACAATGTTGTTCAACCATCACATTACCTATTTTCAAACATTTTTATCATACAAACAAAAATTCTGTACCCATTAAGCAAATACTCTCCATTCCCTCTATCCCTCACCCCTAGTAACTTCTAATCTACTTTCTGTGTTTATGAACTTAATAAGCCTTACCTCTGTCATTTTTTTTTCTGGCTTATTTCACTTAGAATAATGTTGTCTAAGTTCATCCATAGTGGAGCATGTATCAGAACTTCATTCCTTTTTTGACTGAATTATATATCATTATGTGTACATACCACATTTTATTTATCCATTCTTTTGTTGATGGATACAAGAGTTGTTTCCAACTTTTGACTAATACAAATAATGCTGCATTGAACATTCAGGTACAAGTATCTGTTGAGTGTCTGGGATATACATCCAAGATTGGAACTGCTGGGGCATGTGGTAATTCCATGTTTACCTTTTTGAGGAACACCCAACTGTTTTCCAGAATGGCTACACCATTTTACATTCCTATCAGCAATATATGAGGGTTCCCCACTTCCCTAAATTCATGGTATCACTTCTTCTTCTTCTTCTTCTTCTTCTTCTTCTTCTTCTTCTTCTTCTTCTTCTTCTTCTTCTTCTTCTTCTTCCTCTTCCTCTTCCTCTTCCTCTTCTTCTTCTAGCTGTCTGAATGGGTGTGAAGTAGTGTCTCATTATAGTTTGTATTTTCTTTACCCTAATAACTAATGATATTAAGTCCTTATTGGCTATCTGTAGATCTTCTTTGGGTAAATGTCTATTTAAGTCTTTTGTACGTTTCAGTATTGGATTATTTATTGTTAAGTTGTAGGAATCTTTATAAATTCTAGATGTTAAACCCACACACCAGCACCAGTGTCATGAAACTTTTCCACTATGTTTTCTTCTAGGAAACTTACAGTTTCAAGTCTTCAAATCTCTGATATGTTTTGAGTTGAACTTTGTATATGGTTTAAGATAGTGGTCCAAGTTCACATAGGGGGACTCCAGTTTTTCCAGCATCATTTGTTGAAAAGGCTACCCCCTCCGAATGTATATCCTTAGTACTCTTATCAAAAATCAGTTGACCTTGACTGTATATGGGTGAATTTATTTTTGGTCTATTATCTTATATTAGTCTATTTGTCTGTCTTTATGTTAGTTTCAAATTGTTTTAAGTCTTATAGTTTTATAATATGTTTCTAAAACGGGTAGGGTGAAACTTCTAACTTTGTTCTTTTTTCCTCAAGATTGTTTTGGCTCTTCAGAATCCTTTTTGGTTCCATAACATTTTTAGATTTTTTCCTATTTCTGTAAAAATTCTCTTTGGGATTTTGACAGGGATTGCATTGTACCTGTAGATCACTCTGGGTAGTGTGGCTATATAAAACATGCCTGATTTGTTGTTCGGCTTCACCACAGTCAACTGAATGATGCTCCTTGATTTAACCAGTCTATCTATAGTCTTTCTTCCTTTAACCACCAAATGTATTATTAGAAGCCATTAGAACACTCACATTGTATTAATTTCCTGTGGCCGCTGTAACAAATTTCCACAAACTGGTGGCGTAAAACAGCAGAAATTTCTTCTCTCTTCATTCTAGAGACCAGAAGTATAAGTCGGTGTTGGCAGGGACATACGCTCTCTGAAGGGGAATACATTCCTTGCCACTTCCAGCTTCCTGTGGCTCCTGGCACATTTTGACTTATAGCTACATCACTCCAAAGTCCACCTTCATGGTCACATTGCTTCCTCTTCTGTATGTCTTCTCCTCTGTGTGTCCCTCTCTGTTCTCTCCTGCCTCTCATAAGATTGCTGTGTTTGATTCAGGACTCATTTAGATTATCCAGGATAAGCTTCTCCTCCTAAGATCTTTAACTTAATTATTCCTTTTGCAGTATAATGTACTATTCATCCTTT
Organism: Helogale parvula; assembly: GCA_004023845.1. Lineage (NCBI taxonomy): Eukaryota > Metazoa > Chordata > Mammalia > Carnivora > Herpestidae > Helogale > Helogale parvula. The sequence goes on along the minus strand of PJEM01010473.1, from coordinate 46,064 downwards.
TTCCATATGAGGTAACATTCACAGGCCCAGGGGATTAAGTTGCTAAACTGACTGAGTCACTCGAGTGCCTTATGTGCAAATTTTTTGAGGGAGGGGCTCATATTTTTTTTAATTTTATGTATTTATTTATTTTAGAAAGAATTGGGGGGGAAGAGAAAGAGAGAGAGACAGAGAGAGAGAGAGAGAGAGAGAGACAGAGAGAGGGAATCCCAAGCAGGCTTCACGCTCAGCATGGAGCCTGATTCCTGACTCGATCACAGGACCCTAGTATCACGACCTGAGCTGAAATCAAGAGTAGGGTGCTAAACTGACTGAGTCACCCAGACGCCCCATGGGAAGGGATCATCTTTTGACCCACTGAGCACATTTTTTATTCATCTGAAATAACTTGAGCCTCTTCCTTCCTTCATTCATCCATCCATTTACTCTAAAATATTCATGAGGGGCACCTGAGTGGCTCAGTCAGTTAGGCGTCCAGCTTTGGCTCAGGTCATGGTCTCACGGTTCGTGGGTTCAAGCCTCGCATCAGGTTCTGTGCTGACAGCTAGCTCAGAGCCTGGAGCCTGCTTCAGATTCTGTATCTCCCTCTCTCTCTGACCCTCCCCTGCTTGCACTGTCTCTCTCTGTCTCTCAAAAATAAATAAAAAGTAACAAAAAAAATTTTTTAAAATATTCATGAAAGATTTGCTGAGTAGTAGACATTGTTCAATGTGCCAAGGAAAGAACAATGAATAGAATAGATAAGAATTCTGTCTTCATAATGCTTAAAGTTTAGCTTAAGGGGCTAGATAGATAAGAAATACAATTGTAAATATATTGAGTGCCATCACATGATAAATCCTATGAGGAAAAAATAAAGAAGTGTAGGGGAAGCGGGGTGAGAAAAGGGGGTGGAGATTATGGTAGTTTGAGGAGGCCTCTCTGAAAAGAGACAAATGGCTTCTCCAAAAGACACCAGGTTTGAATCCTTAGGACTTGTAAATGTTACCTTATATGGCAAAGTGTTTCCCCATCTGATTAAGGATCTAGGGCAGGGGAGATTATCCTGATAGGACCTAAATGTTATAACAAATGTCTTTGTAAGGAGAGACACAGAAAATTACACATAGACAGAAGAGGGTGCAGTGTGACCATGGAGGCAGAGATTTGCCTGACAAGCCACAGGCCCAGCTTCCAGGACATGCTGGAAGATGTAAGGAAAGGATTCTCCCTAGAGCCTTTAAAAGGAGTATGCCCCTGCTGACATCTGGATTTTGGCCCCATGATTTCAGACTTCCAAGAACTGGGAGAGAACGAATTTCTATCGCTCTAAGGTACAAGGTTTGTGGCGATTTCTGACAGCAGCCACAGGACACTACTACACTGAGATTAGCACTCATCTCTAAAGGAGGTGATGGAGCAAGTCATTCATGTATCTGGGGACTGAGAACTCCGGGCAGGGAGAAACTTCATGTCCATCAGCCTTGAGGTGGTAGCATACCTGCCATGATTGAGGAAACATTAAGGGGGTCATTGAGGATCAAGCACAGTTAGTGGGGAAACGATACTCAGAGATTAGACCAGAGAGGTCAGAGGACTCGAGGATTTGATTTTAATGTTCCCTTGCACTGCCTGTGAGCTGAGAAATGCCTGAAGTATTTTAAGCACAGGGATGATAAGATCCGTTACTTTCTTTGAGCAACTCTCCATTTCTACCAAAGGAAATCAGGATCATTCTGTCTGTGGTATTGGTAATAGATAGACTACAGGCAGCTAACGGAGGCTAATGCTTAGGTTTAGTAGGCAGCTGATGCTGTGAGTCTAGAGTGTACAGGTCTTGGTTGGTGATAAATGCTTCTAAGTGTTACTACACTGGAAGCATGCTTTAAAACCTTTCATCATAGGAGGTAGGATATTATATACATATTAGTTCACTTTGATCAAGTGGCAGTTACTTTTTACATATGAGGGATGGTAACATTTTTTACATATGAGGGATGGTAACACTTATTGAAATGCAACTACCGGTGTTTCAGCGACCATTATCTTTGATCAACACCAGAGGGAGGCTCTGCAAATGGATGTTAGAAGGGAATTTTCATGGCTGAATTTAGTGACTTCATGATAAGCCTAATGGGTATGCCTGTAAATTAGGTGTGAACGTAGTTGTATTCAACAAGTACAGATTGGTAAACTGTTTTAGACTTTCCCCTTCTGCTTAAATAGGATAATCGAGTCAGGGAAACTTTTTACTCCTCACCTTTCAGAATACCATTTAAGGCATAATCTTAATGTAGTCCTGGGTTAAAATATTTTAGTTTGCTGTGTCAAATATTAGATTAACTGAATCCTGCTTCTAAAATATTATTGGGACAGTAAAACCTTTTCTGTGAAAAATGGTTGCTTAATCTCAAAAAACTTAAGTGGGTTCATCAAGCTGATCTGAACAAGGTGTTTTTGTGCCCGCTTTTCAGTAAGGATTTGACTTATAAATGGCAGCAGCAGAATTTTGTCTATGATTTGTTTTCATTGAGAACAAGGTAGTGTGATTATAAGAGAGTAGGATTCTTTCATCTTCCATAGAAGCAACTTAAGTTCAAGAGAGTACTTTAATGAAGGTTTCACAGTGAAAGTTCCCATGCTGAAGATATGCAAATCACTTTGGACTGGGAGGGGTCCCCTCTCTCAGTTTAAAAATCTAGATTCAGATTTTATTTTCTTTCCACTTGATACTTGGATATTAGAATGTTATCTATTATCTGTCAAAGAATCACTCTGATTGGCATCTAAATAATTTTCCTAAGCATATTTTTGTACAAAATTTAAACAAAAGTAGATCCCTTCTTATTAAAAAGTATGACTCTAAAGCAAATATAATGCAAAATATTAGAGCATAGATAATTTTCCTTATCTTATACATAAGGTAATAATGGTCTAGAAAGAGTGTCACAAAACTTAAAAAAGAATGTTTTGTTGGCGGAAAGATATTCCAAAGCATTTATTCCTTATACTGTATATAAAATCAATACAGAATATTGACTGTTATATTCAGACACAGTGATGAAACAATAATTATTTCAAAATCCATACATTTTGAACAATTTAAAATATTCTCATCATAAAATGAATTCTAATCATTCCCTAGTCTTTTTTCCTTTACATATTTGGATTTGAAATACAGAAATGAAGTTGGGGGAAAGGGCAAAAACATGGGTCTCCTAAATGTATTCTTGCATATGTAGAATATATTTCATAAGTCATTCTTTGCTCTAGTTGGGGGGACGGGGCTGCGATCTTTCTAAATCTATGTTTTAATGATTCTAATTTATATTGTAAAAATACTTTAAGCTCTTAATCTTAACAATAGACACAATTTATGGATTATCTACTTTGTTTGTATAAATAGTTTAATCCTAAAATAGTCTCGAGACTGTGCGTTATTTTCCATAGGAGGAAATTCAGGTTACAAAAAAAAAAAAAAACAAAAATAAAAACAAAAAAGAAAATCAATAACAACAATAACAAAAGGTGAGAGAAACAGCTAGAAGGTGGTAAAGGCAGAACTATAACCAAATTCTCTCTGAAAAGTGTCACCATATTCTCTTATTAAATCATAATGGTTAATTATAATAATCTTGAGAAGTGGATAGAGAAGTTAGTGTTATTCATAATCCATATGTGAAGAAAATGAGATCATGTCTTAAATGGCAGAACTAGTTAATAGTAGAACTGGCCTTTAACTGAGACTCACACTTACTGAGTGGTGCTCTTTCCTTTGGACCCCTCAGTGGCTCAGTTTATGATGCATACTTTTGCTTTTCTTACCACCTCAAAGTAGGAACACTGTAAAATCTTCCCTTCAATTCCCACTCCTGAATACTTATGAATAAAATGACTTTTAAATCTCTGATTAGATAGGGAAATCTCTACAGTTCACTTTCTTACTCATTTTATCTTCTCAAGCTTTGCAAATTTGAGAAAATCCATTAGACAAATACATTGAGCAAAGTCACTTTAATCCACTTTCTTTAAACAAGGATTTTTATTGAACAAAGTAGAGAATTGGCTCTATCAAACTTTTATTTCACTTTATGGTGAATCCTCTAAAAATGCCCCTAATTTCCCTGAGGAAATTGGTTTACAGATGGTGTATTTTTCTTTATGTAATCATGCGCGGTTAAGAGGATATATGGCTTCTTTTTTAGAGAGCTCTCCAACGTAAAAAGTAAACTTCATTTATACGTATAAACACATGGCTTATCATCATGTTGCACTAAATGCTCTCTTAAGAATGAAATTGAAAACTTTAGACTGATTTCTCAAAATCATGATAAAGTCTCTTGCTTTTTGGAAATTCATATAAAGTAACTTTACTTGGTTTTTAATTGATGCAAAAGAGGTAAAGCAGGAGAAGGGGAGGAGGAGAAGGATAAAGAAAAGAAGGGCAAATAGAGGAGAAAGAGAAGTAGCAAAAAGAAATTTATGTGTGTGCATATATCTACACATGTATACCTACATATATATGTAAATATATGCAATGTTTTTAACTAAAGTAATATAATACATATTATATACTTTATGTGCTCTATAAAATGCATGTGTAAATATAACTGTTAACACATTTTACACTTACATTCTGTAAAACAGTTATCTGCAGAATTCTAAGATGATTTGAAAGATTTCTGTCTTCTGTACAATCCCTTCTCCTTGAGTATGGGCAGAGCCTCTGAATAGATGGGCTGTCATAGCTGCAATTAGGTTACATTATATGGCAAAGGTGAAGGAATTTTGCAACTGTAATTAAGGTTCCAAGTCCGTTGATTTTTTGGTTAATTAAAAATTACCCTAAGTGGGCTTAACTTAAACAAATATCCTTAAAAGTGGGAGTGGGTCCTCCCCAAAGAGAGATTGTCTTGTTGGCTTTGAAGAAGTAAAGCAGTATGTGAGGACAGGACTTGTGAGACAGTCAGGGAACCAGGAAGGTTCCCTACAGGACTGAGTCACAGCAAAAGAGCAGGACTTCAGTTACGTAACTGCAAGGATCTGAATTCCAGCAGCACTTATGTGAGTTTCCTGGGAGACTTTGAACTCAGAAAGGAAAAGCCCAGCTGACATCTAGATGCAAACTTGTGAGACCCTTATCAGAGGACCGAGTCAAACTGTGCCTGAACTCCTGACCCACTGGAACTTACAAAATGTGTGTTGTCTTAAGCCACTACATTGGTGGTAATTTGGTACCCAGCAATTAAAAAAATAAATGGAATTATTTAACTGAAAATAATATATGCCACACATTCTTGTAGCATCATACAGATACTCTCTGAAATCTAGGTTGAGGTAGATACATTACTGTAGCTCTTTCGATTATAAAATTCTGGTCTACAGGAAGGAAGGTTCATAAACTCAACTGCATGTAGGATTTATATTGTGATTCAGAGTGTGAAGCAGTGCTGGAATGAGACACTGCTGCTACTGCAGACACACCCCCTGCCTAGTTACAGTTTTTAAGACACTCTTTAGGCAAAATGAAATGACCAGAAGCATTCTATGGCCACATAAATCCTGTGGACCAAAGATTGAGACTCTGCTCTAGGATTTCCCACTGAGGAGAATGATTAATGGACAGATAGTTGGCTTTGTATTTCATGTCTATAAAATAAAATTTAAAACAGTTCAGTCTTTTGATGCAGACCACTAAGAAATCCGATATACAAACGCTTATTAAATGTCAATTGGATGGGCAATGTTTCTTTTTTATACATGCACTGGGTCTAAAAATAGCAAGAGTAGGAGAGGGGCAGAGAGAGGAAGAGAGAGGATCCCAAGCTGGTTCTGTACTGTCAGCACAGAGCCAGATGTGGGGCTCAAACTTATGAACCATGAGAACATGACCTGAGCCAAAATCAAGAGTCAGACATTTAACCACCTGAGCCAAGGCGGTGTTCCTGACATTTAAAAAAAATTCACAGTTATTTGGCTGTGTTTCTTTCAACAATTTCAATTTAACTTCTAAATAGTGTTGGCAAAGGATAAAATGATTACCTTGATTGGAATCATGAAGACAATTTCCTTTGTGAAACTCAATTAACTACTTTTCTTTACCTTTCTCCTAAAACAACTTTCATATTGTTTCGATGCCTCCTATATCATCTGGTGTCTGTGACTTTTGTTATGCAACCAACATGTTTAATTAAGTTATTTTAATGAATTAAATTATGGTGTGGCTTTCCAGCATTTTTTCCCAAAGTCTCACTGGTTTAAAAAAAAAAAAAAGTCTGATTTATCCTAGAGATGTGATAATGTCAAGAGTGAAAAGGGATTTTTAAGAATGTTTTTATCAGAAGTCTTTAAGAATTATTATAGAGCTTCATTTATTTGCTGATATTTTGTAAGTACTAAATTAATAGGTGTATGGGACTTACAGCTAAGTACTGTATGTGGCTAATGCATGTTTTTTTTCTCTTCTCTTCCAGATAATTTCTTTTTCATTTTCTTCAAGTTTTTATTTAAATTCTAGTTAGTTAACATACATGGTAAAATTGGTTTCAGGTGTAGAACTTAGTGATTCATCACTTACGTATAACACCCAGTGCTCATCCTAGGCAATTTCTTTAAAGAATCTGTTTTATACATGCACCGGGTCTAATAGCCTGCTTATGTTGATTATGCTATGATTGTTTGGTAAATCACTCTTTCAAGAGGATGCTGGTACTTAAAGTGCAACAAAAGCACTATTTCAAATTTTTTGCATAGAGTCAGGCAATAATATTACCTATTGAACAAATAGATTGTGTATTTAAAATGTATGTGAATAGGGGCACCTGGGTGGCTCAGTCGGTTGAACATTCGACTTAGGCTCAGGTCATGATCTCACAGTTAGTGGGTTCGAGCCCTGCATCAGGCTCTGTGCTGGCAACTCAGAGCCTGGAGCTTGCTTAAGATTCTGCGTGTCCCTCTCTCTGTCCCTCCTCTGCTCACGATCTGTCTCTCAAAAATAATAATGTTAAAAAAATAAAATGTATGTGAATATATGATATATGTGATTTTCCACTTCTTAGTTTTTTTCATTTTGAGAAAATGGTGCAACTGCATTAGAACTTATTTTCTGGTCTTTATTGCTCTGGCAGATATGTTTTAGCACCTCCCTTTTTTATTTAAAAAATTTTTAACGTTTATTTATTATTGAGAGACAGAGGGTGACAGAGCATGAGCATGGGAGGGGCAGAGAGAGGGGGAGGCACAGAATCCGAAGCAGATGCCAGGTGCTGAGCTGTCAGCACAGAGCTAGACGTGGTCTCAAACTCACAAACCGTGAGATCATGACCTGAGCTGAAGTCCGAAGCTTAACTGACAGAGCCACCCAGGCATCCCCAGCACCTCCCTTCTTTATGAAATGCTTCTTACATGATTATAAGGACCTTACAAGATGTTGCATTCCTATAATCTTACCTTCTCCCATCTCTCTGTTCCAACAATTGCCCCCAATGATAAAGAAAGTGAAAGAAGATATCACTAAATAAAAAAGCAGAGAAAGACAAAAATAAATGCAGAAAGAAAACACACACACCAGAGAATGGTAATAACAAAACAAAACAAAACAAGAGGCTAAAGGAAACAAAGAACAAGTTAGAGGAACACAGGGAAAAAAAGAAACAGATACAGGAAATTAAAACATGCTGTTTATACACAGGGTCTTCGTTGCCCAGGGACTTTACTTTTGTGTTCTGGTTTCTGCTCAACCAGATAGTATAAATAAAAATTACTTTCCTTCAATAGTATGGATAGATATTCTTAGATATTCTAAGTTCATAATTTAGTCCTTGACGCATACCTTTACATTAGGTTTTGAAGAACTGGGGACAGATAAGGAATGGAGTTGTTCAGAGCAGTATAGGTAATCACAAGCTTCTTCAAGGTGACTACGTAAAACTTTAACAAAAGATAAATGTCATTCTTGAGCCAGAGACCCTATCATAGCACACTACATCTTGAGCAGGTTAGAAGGTCATCTCATGGTTCCTTTATTCCCCGACACTAACCCCTCAGAACTTGGAAAATTCCTTAGAAGATGGCTATCAAAAATATGTGCCCAGAGTAGAAGTTCTTAAATACTATTCATTAGAATCCTTTGGGGGAACTGTTAAAAATTCAGATGTCTAGGTTCTGCCCAAGATCATGTAAACCTCAGAATTTTTGAGTTGGAATCCAGGGAGCCACTGTTTTCTTAAACTTTCCAAGTGATTCTACTGTTCATCTCAAATTGAATCTCAATCAATCAAGGACACCCCTGCCCCTATTATGTATTTCCTTAATAAAGTCTTGCTCCTCAAAATCACTGCTCCTTTTCCCAGAAACTATAATCGTAGAGAAAATTCCTGATCAGAACTGCTATTAAATGGGCCCTTAGGAATATATCAAATATTTGTGAAGAATTGTTTTAATGGGTGCTCATCAGGCAAGTTGCTCATAGTGGTAGGTGACATTGTGGTCAACAATGAATATTTGTTCAATACACTGAAAAATGACAAGGCATAAAAATGGGCCATTTATATTTTCAATTTAATATTATAAAAATATATTAAAAGGTTTTATTCTTCATTAGCAATTGATGGCTTAGTGGTTTAACCTACTCTTAGAAAAGAAATATACCATTTCTTAGAACAGATAAGATATTTCTTACTAGCTGACTTGTTGACAATGCTTTCAACTGATTCCTTTCTATTGCATACACACATGCTGTTTTTTCTCATCTTAAGACAAAATATTTCTTGACCCTACTTCATCTACTTTTAGTGACTCATTTCTCTGATGCCCTCTCTAGCAAAACTTCTCAAAAAGTTATGTATACCTGCTCACTCTTGTTTCCCGTGGCCTTTTTCCTCTGGAACAAACTCACCTACTCACAACCCCTTTCTTGGAAATGTCCTTAATGCCTTATGGTTTATCATATATGTAATTTATAGAGGGTTAAGTCCAAGGACTCTTTTACTGACTGATCACCATTTTTTAAGATAGAGTTGCTCTCTATCTCCTCCTTGAAATATTTTCTTCACTTGGCTTCTGAAATTCAATCCATGCTTGTTTCCTCCTACCTCACTAATCACCTTTTCAGTTCAGTTTTGTTTGGTTAACTACCCCTTCTTTTATCTCCGACCTCTAAATGTTGATGTGCTTCATGGCTTAATTCCACAGCTTCTTTTTGCCCTTTGCTTTTACACCCTGGTGATTTTGCCCAATGTCCTGGCTTTAAAAACTATCTTCATTGTTGTGACAACCAAATTTATGTCTCTCACTTAGATGTCTCCTCATTCAATCAACAACTGGTTGTGTCATAGTAACAACAAGTACAATGTGTTCCAATTAAGCTCCATTCTCCTCTCCACTCCTGAAAGTGATTCTCTTTCAGTGTACTCCCTCCCTTTAAATGACAACTCCAGCCATTCTCCCAGTTACCTGGCTCAAACACTTAGCATCCTGGACGCCTCTCTTTCTCTCACATCCCACTCCCAATCTGTCAGCAAAATATTTTTGTTTCTATATTCAAAATATATTCAGAATATGACTACTTCTTACCACCTCCATTTCTAAGATACTGGTTCAAGCTACCATGTTCTCCTAACTTAATAGCCATCTAAATGTTCCTTATTTCTGCTCTTGCTTCCTGTCTATTCTTAGGTCAGTAACCAAAATATTTCTTGAAAACATTTCTCCTTATTATCTCGCGCACAGTAAAGCCAACATGTACTAAATGCCTTGTAAGACCCTCTCTCATCTGATTCTCCCTATACTATACCCTCATCGCCATACATTTCCAATGGCTCTTTGTTCTTCAGAATTCATACCAGCCATGACCCTGCCTCAAGGCTTTGCATTTGTTATTCCCTCTGCCTAGAATGCTTTTCCTCACACATATACATGGTTTCAGTCTTGTTCAGTTCACCTTTCTAGTAAATTCTACCCGGAAGACCTTATTTAAAATTTCAACCTCCCTTCTCTCCTCAGCACTCCAACCCTTCCATACTTCAGTTTTAGCCATAGGGTTTACCATCATCCTATGTGAAGACATCTTTTTCTATTTTAAAGTTTATTTCTTTATTTTGAGAGAGGGAGGGAAGCAGAGAGAGAAGGAGAGAGAAAATCCCAAGTAGGCTTCACACTGTGAGCACAGACCCTGATATAGGCCTTGAACTTATGAAGCATGAGATCATGACCTGAGCCAAAATCAAGAGTCAGATGCTTAAGACTTAGCCACTCAGGCGTCCCTATATGCGACTGATACTTTATTTAAACTATTTTCTGTATTTCTCAGTTAGAATGTAAGTTCCTTACGGGTATGCATTTTATTTGTTTTATTCATGCTATATTTCTAGCACCTTGGGCCTGGCACTTGTAATATGATTAATAAATCTTTGTTAATAGAATAGATCACTTATATAGAACCATCACTAGATTTCTAGCAATGGAGTTTCTAGCACTAAATCAGAGACTTTATATTGATTCTCATATAAGGAATCTTAAAGAAATGAAACATGAGTAAATTCCAGGGGCATAGACTTTTTTTTAAACATTCAGTCTACCTACTGGCATTCCATAGGGTCTCTATATTGCCTTATGCTGTGTTTACTGTTGTACAAAAGTGTTAGACATTACACAGAAATATTCCAACTGAAGCTTTAAAAAGAGTGTGCAATGTTTTTTGAAATCCATAACTCCCATTTTCTTCTGTGCTTAATTTCAAAACCTAGAGCTATTATTAAACTTTATAAAGTGTTCTTTTAGCTGGGGGTTGTGTTGCCATCTATCATCTATCTATGTATCTATGCATCTATCTACGTATGTATCTATCTATTTATCTATCTATCATCTAATGTGTGGTGTGAAAAAAAAACTCTAAAATCTTTTCATCAAATTATACTCTGGAATCCTGTTCCTGAGAATTTTTTTTACCTTGGTTCCTGTTGTCAGGTGAGCCCTGCTGAAGTTACCATCAATGTAAGACCTAATTGAAATAGTTCTGAGGTGGTGTTTTTATCAGGCCCCCAAAGCTGACCAAGAATTCCTGGTGCCATATATTAAGCGTTTCTGTGATTCAGACATAGATGATCAAGTTACAATATTGCTTCTAGGGGTGCCAGGATCAGTGTTTTTTGTTTTTTGTTTTCCCTTGGCAGGTGGGAAAGAAACTTTTTGTTGTTGCTATTATCAGCATGTTCTCTGGTTGTATAATGCAGGTAAGACCATATTCAGGTCATAGGGATGTTTTGCCTGTATGGCAGAGACATTTATACTTGACTCTGTAAACTGATGTCTCCTATTATTGTGTTCATGGGACTTGGTAAGAGGTGGCCACATTGAAGGATGACTTTCATTACAACTCCTTTTCCAGTTGCTCAAGCTATATTGAGAACCTATGACTTTCTTTAGGAACTTCTAATACCTAGTTTAAGTCTATAAACTGTTTCGAGTGATGGATCTGAAAAAAAATTAATTTAATTATTTTTGTGATCACTTTTTTGTTTATGAATCACCAAAAATATTGTAGGAAGAGTTTTATACTTCCCAGATTTACCTACCAAGGGAGAAGAGTAGAACAGATGACACTGTGTTGGTTTGAAATATATGCCACTATAAAAGAACACTCCATGAAAATTAATGACCTGCCTAACCTTCCATTGTTAGCTTTATGAAGTATTATGGTAGCAGGATTACGAAGGTAAAATTTTTGCCGGTCTCTCTCAATTTTCGATTTGTATTGATTCTTGTAATGTGTGCCCTCTTCTCTATGGTTAAAGATATCTTTCAGGTGCAATGGACAATAACCTGATATAGCTTGATCGAGAGGGTTACATGAAAAGCATGGCAATCTAACAATTACATAGTGCTCATTATACAATTACAGAATGCTCAGAATTTATGTTATAATAAAGGGTTGGTTTGGAATTCTTGGAATTTCACAGTAAGATTAGCTACAATGGCACATACAGCTAGGTACAATTTCAAACTATCAGAATGGTTTTTGCTATATTTATTAACTAGATGGAGCATCTTTGGAAATGTCTCAGACAAGAGGGTTTGCCAGTGTAAGAAGGTACTCACAGAGAGAATTGCTCTTAACATTGAAGGTTAAGTCTGGGAAAATGGACGGAGATTATTGGGAGATGAAAAAAAAAGTGGGGATCAGAGAAATTTCTGGGTAAAAGTGCAGGTGACCTTCGAAGCATGTGATGTAGATTCATTTGCAGTTTGTGGGTGCAGACCAAGTATATTTAAATGTCCTCCGAACAGTGTGGACTTAGGAAATTGATATTCAAAAAAAGTTCAAATTATAAGGGCACTAAAATGTGAAAAAATTAGAAAAGCAAATTTTATCTATGACACAATTTTGTCAAAAACTTTACCTGAAAGTGTTAAATAGTGAACAAATTTTTGAGACTGAAGTGGAAGCAATAGATGAGATATGAATAGATTACTGCAGGACATATCAGTAGATATCCAAGACCACTGAAAATGTGTAATAAAACCACAAACGTAAAATTATTACCTGTCAAAACTCCTGAGATTAAAAAAAATAAAGACACATGTGTTCTGTTACATTGACTTTACCTGGAGAATGATATTGTAGAGGAGTCAACCATAGAATGGAAGCTATATCAAACAAAAATTGATGGATAACTGCATCACGAAGGCTGTTCGTTGAAACTCTGAGGAGACAGCTGGGAGCTTGGTAATGTTTGGCAAAGCTAAGTCATACTGCATCACTAATGAAATCTCTGTGATAATATTAACTTAAATGATTTCTCATTCTTAGAAAAATCATGTTCTTTTTGTGCATTTTTAAATTATTTATATAAATGCACATTCATAGGGAATTTCAACATCTTATTTTTAATTTAATTTTTTATTTTTTAGAGAGAGGGAGACAGTGCAAACAAGGGAGAGGGGCAGACAGAGAAGAAGAGAGAATCTTAAGCAGGCTCTAAACTCAGTGTAGAGACTGATGTGGGGCCGATCCCACATCCCTGAGACCATGACCTGAGCCAAAATCAAGAGTCAGATGCTCAACTGACTGAGCTAACCGGGTGCCCTAAACAATTTTTTTTTAATTCTTGATGTGTTTTCACATTATCACATAAGCTTGTCAGCTCATGTATCCTGGATTTCATTTCAAAGACATTAGAATGAATGTGGTTCTCTTTACATCTCCTTCTAGAACATGGAACAGTGTTCTTTTAAAAATAATTTCAGAATTTAGTATGACATAGGTCATAGTTCCCTTTTTTTAATTGTTAAAATTTTTAATCAGTTTTGTTTTTAAGTTTATTTATTTTGAGAGAGAGAGAGAAAACATGAGCAGGGGAGGGGCAGAGAAAGAAGGAGAGAGAGAATCCCAAGCAGACTCTGTGCTGTCAGCACAGAGCCTAATATGGGGCTTGAACTCACAAACCGTGATATCATGACCTAAGCCCAAATCAAGGGTTGAACTGAGCCACCCAGATGCCAGGTCATAGTTCCTTTTTAACAGCAGAATGTTGATACTGCGAGATTCAGTTATACTGAAGTCCAACACACTATGATAGATTATTCTTTTTTTCTAAAACCATTTAGGCTTTTTATGCAAGATGCAATATTGTGATCACAAAGGGTTTCATTTATTTCAGAGCACTGTTTTTCATCTCTTCCAGCTTTAGAGGTTGGTATCAATGACCACCCATCATCTCTCTTCAGTTGCAACATCTTAGACATGAATCATAATTTAAAAAGTAGAATTTTAGTTCTTGCACAATAATCATGTATGAATTTCTTCCCATTTTTGTCTTTATGCTTTTACCCACTCCCTTCACTTTTTTCTGATCCAAAATGTCTGAACTACATTAATTTTTCTCCTTATATTTTTGCTTCCTCATAACATTTTTTTAAATTTACATATTTACTTTTGAGAGAGAACAAGAGAGAGAGAGAGAGAGTAGTGGAGAGGCAGAGAGACAGGGAGTGAGAGAATCCCAAGAAGACTCCATGCTGTCACCACAGAACCTGATGCCGGGCTCAAACCCACAAACTATTAAATCATGACCTGAGCCAAATCAAGAATCAGAAGCCTAATCAACTGAGCCACTACACCTCCTAATTTTTTAATTTATATTGACACAATTGCCCTGTCAGTTATCTAGGTACAAACTGTATCTCTTGTTTAATGCCTCTTGTTTCTCTGTCTTTCGCTTCTGAAGTGTGGCCAAGGTGATCCAGTATCAGTACCAAGTAACCCTCCAAAGGGCCTCTTGTAGTTTTCTCTTTCTTTCTGACTCATTGGCATTGCCGCATTTGAGTTTCATGACTTTTCACCTAGCCAGTTGTAACATTCTCTAAATTGATCTTTTATCTGTACATTTCTCTCAGCTCCAATTCTTCCTATATCACAGGATTAATAGAGTAACTAACGGCTCAAATATTTTAGTTAGTCTTCATAGTTATTAAGAGGATGAGTTCTTCAGCTGAAGTATAGAGCAACCATGTCTTTCTCCTAGGACCTATAAAAATCACTCCACAGTGACTACCGCTCAGCTTTCAACCTTCTTAGCTTGAAATGCTAAACTTCCAAGTACTATCTCTATTTTTCTTTAATAAATTGAGTAAAAATATATTTATTCTGTATCATGAAATCAAAGCCATATGCTTGATTCTGTTCAGGATACATGGATAGACACATTTCTGGCCTTGAAGAAGCTTATAGTACTCCAGGGAAGATTAATTACATACTTAAATGCCTATAAGAAATAAAAACACTTTAAATAGGTTTCAAAGAAACTGCTATATAACAAATATTTATTGAATTATTACTCTGTGTCTGTCATCATTCTGGATGTTGAGATATTAGCATCAAAGCAGAAGTCTTGCCTTAATGGAGCTCACATTCCAAAGGGGTTATAAAGATGCAAATAAATAAATAAATATGAAGTATGTTTCCAAAGGGAGATAAACTATATGGAGACACATTAGGATAAGGATATTAAAAAGTAACATAAAGGCTGGGGCAGTTCTTTTAGAATGTGGAGTCAAGAAAAGCCTTTTAGAAGATAAGGTATGTGGGGCACCTGGGTGGTTCAGCTGAGTAAGCGTCTAACTCTTGGTTTTAGCTCAGGTCATGATCTCATGGTCCGTGAGATTGAGCCTTCACTGTGTAGGGCTCTGTGACGATCGCGCAAGGCCTGCTTGGGATTCTCCCCCTTCCTCCCCTGCTCCTCCCCTGTTTGTGCTTTCTCTCTCTCTCTAAAGAAATAAATAAACTAAAAAAAAAAAAGATAATGCATGTGACAGAGACCTAATGCAGTGGAGGAAACCACCGTAGGGAGATGTAGGATAAGGACATTCCAGTAAGAGGAAAAACAGATGAAAGGGCCCAAAGGTACAGAAAACCTGATGTCCAAAGAGAAGCAAGGAAGTAAGTTCATGGGGAGATAAGTGAGTTGCAGGGGAAGGTGTTTGGAAGACAGTCCTGGGGGAGAAGAATATAAGGCTTTACAGTTGCTATAAAGGACTTAGGCTTTTGTTTTAAATGTGATGAAATTCACTTGTATGTCCTAAGCATGGGTATCAAATTATCTAGTTTAAATTCTGAAAAAATATTCCAGCAGTCCTATGGAGAAATATTGGAGAAGAAGTCGAATTTGAATAATCTGTAAAGAGGCTCTGGAGGAGGTCCAAGCTAGAGAAAATGGTGGCTCAGCCTCTGGTGGTTGTAGAAAGATAAGCATTCCCTGATTCTCTTCATTTGAAAGATAGAGCTGAGGAGATTTGCTCAGAGTACGTTGGATGTGTGATTTAAGAGAAAACGAAGAACCAAAAATAACTCTTGCTTAGAGGAATGGAGGAGGATAATTTGAGAGAACAATACTGAAAGTTCTGCTGTGCACATGTTAAATTTGAAATTTCTGTTGTTATACAAGTATAGATATATAGTAGGCAGTTGACTACACCAAGGAGAGTTCAAGGCTGGGAAAAAAGGGGGAATTCAATAATTATGGATGAAATTGAAACTCTTGTTACTGGATGAGATTACTTACCAATGATGGCATGGGTAGAGAAGAGAAGAGGCCCAGACACTGAGACCAGGGGCCACTGATACTTAGACAAATGGATAAGGATGAGTGTCAACAAAAAAGAAATGAGATGCCACTCACGGATCTCGGGATCAGAAAAAGCTTCATGTAAGAGATACCATTTGATTGAGGCCTGAAGTATGGGCAGAATTTTCAACAATAATGCTGGTGGGAGGGACTTGAGGCAGCAAGGAGCTGCACTAGCAAAACTGCATTGGTGGAAAAGTGATGAATGCATTTGAAAAACAAAGCCAAACTGGAGTCATCATTCCCTGAATACACTCTATACATTGTCACACCCATTCCTCTGTTTGGCATTTTATGCATCATGCTAGGTGTCTTTTAGTGCTTATATTTAATTTTTTTTCCATTTCAAGGCAATGAATTAATGCCCACAAACTATGTTATTGCATCACAGTGGACACAAGCTGCTATTTATTACCACTGACTTTTTACTTTCTGGAAAAGGTGCCTTGCTTAACCATGAAATGCCAGATGGCAGTGATGTACCAATTATAATTCAAGAAGAAATGTGTCTGCAAAACGGAATTGTATATAAATTCATCCGGAAGCCCTGGCTATTATTGTAGAGGAACTTCCACAATTTTCTGCCTTTTTATCTTACAATTTTATAATAAGCTCATGTATCTCCAGGGGTTCAATACAAATTAGGCATCATCCATGCCCTCAAGGTGTTTACTGTCTAATATAGGAAATATGTTAAGTACATAAGGTAATTATTATATGAAGCTAACAATGGCTTTAATGTTTTTACCTCCAGTTACTGATTCCTGGTTCCATCAGTCTAGGATATTTTAGTCCTTGATTTCCTCTTGACAAAAGCAGGTCATATGTAGGCAGACAAAGATTTGGACCCCAAATCCAGTGTACTTTTTATGACTCTTGGCACAAAAGTAATCAAAACACAAGTGCCAGTGTCCTCAATTGGAGATTCTTCCTTCCTTTATCTTCTACTGCTATTTCCCACTGAGTCTTGGAGAACACCTTCTCAATACTCAGCCTATCTCTAATAAACCTCTTTTCCCAGGAAGAATGGTTCTTTCCACACTCCAAATTGGCCACCAGATATCTGCTCTTCATGTTCTAATAATCTGGAAATGCTAAACTACTGATGTGGCATAGAATATATCCACCCACTGCACTTCCGTCTTGGCCCAGTGGCAGTTGTGATCTGTGGGTGATCTGCTCCTAATGAGTATAACCTCCATCATTCTTACCTACTTTATCGCCACATGTCATAATGGAGCCACC
Organism: Helogale parvula; assembly: GCA_004023845.1. Classification (NCBI taxonomy): domain Eukaryota; kingdom Metazoa; phylum Chordata; class Mammalia; order Carnivora; family Herpestidae; genus Helogale; species Helogale parvula. Next base: position 28,719 of record PJEM01010473.1, on the reverse strand, counting down.
ACCCCATGGGACCAGCTGTGCTCCTAGATTGGTTTTCCTCTATTTGTTCTGGTCTTGGTTCTCCTTTCTCTGTAGCTGGTAGTTCTGAGGTCCCAGGAGGACTCAGTCAAAGCCCATTTACAATTTGGCGATGAGTATCATAGAAGTGCAAAGGTATTTAAGATAGGGGTATGACCACCTATAATTGAGGTTAGTAATAAAAAGTTGTCTCTGTCTCTTTCTCAGGCCTAGAACACTGAGGACATGAAGACTGCAGTCATGCTTGCTCTTCTTTGAGTCAGGAGAGGGACACACTTGAACTTGGGGAGGAGGGCTAAAATCTGGTGGTAATGGGAATCTATAAAAACTCCTTCTTTGCCCCCGAGTGAGATATTCCTCTTTTTGAGGAATATCACACTTTTACTTTTCTTTGTTTTATAGGGACCTCCAGGGATCAGGCACAAATAGGGACTGACGCCCTGTTTTCTTATTCACTTTCTTCTTATTTCCTTCAATAACGTGTGCCAAGAAGGAAGCTAAGAAAACAGCTGATGCCAATCTCTTATGCTAGTTCCTTTAATTACATACAATTTGAATTGGATATAAATATAATGGCAGTAAGCATAATTTAATTCAAACATCTAATTGCTCACAGCAATATTATGCTTTTACCAAACTTTCCCAACATGCACACCTCATTCTATTTTTAGCTAATCTCAATGCTGTCAATGAGGTGCTCCTGCTCTGCAGTGTTGCTTGGGGCTGTGCTTCCCGCCTCTCCCACTGCACCTGTCCTTGCACTTTGTTATACAATTTTTGGAAATTCAGTGTCCTTATTTTCACTTCTGTCCCCATTCTCACAAGGGTTCTATTCCCCACCATTTCTCACTCATTAGTTTTCTGAACAGACTTTTCACTAAAGTCTTTGATGATTCTCTAGAGGTAGCCCATGTCCTTTCTTCTTGTCACTGCCACCTCCCTGGGATCTTCTCTCCATGGGCAAGGCTAATGACATTCTACAACATAAGGCACTGATGGAGGATGTAGCATTGGAGTTAGGATTTCAAGATTTGATAAGATTCTGATAGATGGAATTCAAAATGAAGACATTAAAGGTGGAAGAAGTGGAAGAAGTACTGTATTTTCTGGCAAATCTAGTTTGTATAACATAGCACTTTTTTATTTTGGTAAAAAGTACATATGAGATCTATCCTCTTAAATTTTAAGTGCGCAGTACCATAGTGTTAATTATAAGCGCAATTTTATTTTATTTAAAAAATTTTAAGTTTATTTATTTATTTTTAGAGAGACAGAGACAGCGTGAGCAGAGGATGGGCAGAAAGAGAGGAAGAGAGAGAGAATTCAAAGCAGGCTCCATACTGTCAGCACAGAGCCTGATGTGGTGCTCCAACCCACATACCGTATAAGCACAATTTTATATAGTAGATCTCTAGAACTTTTTTCTAGACTGAAACTCTATAAACATTAAAGAGCAATTCTCCACGTCTCCCTCCCTTCAACCCCAGGAAACTGCCATTCTGCTTTTTATTTCTATGAGTTTAGCTCTATTAGATAACCATGCAAGTTTAATCACACAGTGTTTATCCTTCTGTGGTTGGCTTGTTTCATTTATATTATCTTCAAGGCTAATCCAGGTTGTAGCATATGGCAGCATTTCTTTTCTTTTTATGAATAACCTTCTGTTTTATGTATATGCCATGTTTTCTTTATCCATTTTTTTTAATGAATGGACATTTAGTTTGTTTAGGACAAAAGCTGTTCTGCAAAAACACTACTCAGAATATCTGCATATGAAGTTACAGGACAAAGCAGTTTAATATCCAGTAATTTAACATGATTCAGTATACTATATCTATAGCAACTCAGAGAATTAGACACTAATATGAACTCAAAAGCAATAAAGTGCAGACCTGAAGCACATTGCTCCATGGCAAACTTGGTGTTTCTTCATTAGTTACAAGTCTTTAACTAGTGAGGGCAGCGGTTCCCAAACTTTGCTCCACATTAAAATCCAAGGGAGCTTGTATAGATATCGACACCAAGGATGCCCCCCAGAACAAGTAATAATGACTGGGAGTGGGATCCAGGAAGCAGTATTCTTCAATGTCCCAAGCTGATTCCAAAATATACCAATGTTTGTGAATCATGTGAAAGGGAATTTACTTTTTCAAAACCTTTATATTCTATTAGTGGATGTAGGGTCAACAGTGATTTCACATAATTAGTTAAGATTGTTGGAGAAGAATTATTCTTTCTCTCATCTCACTGTTCTAGAATGTATATAACCACACATTTATCTATTGTTGTTGTTGTTGTTGTTACAGAAGATACAGTCAGGAGACATGTTCACATTTAGCTCTGGACCGTCTTCTATCATTGTTCTTTCACTTTGTTCCTCAGAAACCAGAGCAATTGTAAGAACAATAGATAAAATGTATTGAGCTCAAGTTATATAATATACCTAATCTTTACCAATAATGTGGCAGAGATATATTTCTCATATATTACCTCTCTGTAGAGGTAAAGGGCAGTTAAGGTGGTAGAGTTACAATTTTACAGGGGAACCTGGCCTTAGATTATGGACAAGAAATCACCATACACTATCCTGCCTTTTAATTGAAACTTGATTTAACTTTGTGTGTGTGTGTGTATCTTGGCTTAACCAAGGGAGTATGTTTTTAGCACAATATAAGATACCCAAATCATATCAACCTCACATAACCTTATGAGCTTTCCAAATCCCATCTTCTAATTATCCCTCATTACCATGCATCATGGCACGTCCTCATTAAACATATAAATTCCCTTAATCCAACAGGTCATAGTACTCACATTTATCTTTTGTTCCTTTATTACACTTTTGCATAATTCTCTAATCATCTTAAGGAACATTTAACATAGCATTTAAGGAATCTGGAGGCATGCCAACAGGGTCCTAGTGCCCTAGTGCTTTTCCTTGCCTCATTGGACTGTTCATTTTGGCACAACTGGCTCAAGTCACAAGCCGCAGGACTCCACAGTTACAGTTTTTCCACAGTAAATTGGTATTTGCTATACAGCTTATTCTTCATTTTCTTACTTCTGCTTCCAGAGTCTGGACCCTTGTCTATCTTCTTATAAAAATCCTTTGGGAATTGGGTAAATAATGGTTTTCTAAAGATGACTGCATCCTAATCCCTGGAATCGATGAATATGTTACCTTACATAGCTAAAGGGATTTTGTGCATGTAATTATGAGATGGGGAGATTATTCTGATTATACAAGTGAACCCAGTGTAGTAAAAAATGTTCTTATAAGAGAGAAACAGGAAGATCAGAGTCAGAAATGTGACGGTGAAAGCAGAGGGACAGAGAGAAAGATCAGAAGGTGCTGAATGGCTGGCTTTGAAGATGGCGGGTCGGGCCACAAGCCAGTGAATGCAGGTAGCCTCTAGAACCTATGAAAGGTAACAGAATGGATTTTCCCCTTGAGCCTTCAGAAGAAACACAGCCCTTATGACACATTTTGGACTCCAAAACTGTAAAACAATAAATTTGTGTTGCTCTAAACTACTAAGTTTGTGGTAATTTGTTAATAGCAGCAATAAGAAACTAGTACAAGGGCCAAATAAGTTTAGGAAATGTTACATGCTTTATTTTTTTAAGGAAATTTGCAGTTTATATTAGTGTAAAACACCAGTGATAAATACTGAAATGTGTAGTAACATTGCAATAGTTTTCCCTTAGAAAGTATCCTTTATGGACAGAGAGATTTTATTTGTGAATGACCTTAATTACTTGGCCAATTTATTTTGTTAGTGAACTGCTCCACACCCAATTAAATTCAAGGTTTGCTGACTAGTTCTACCAGAACTCTGCTAGTTCTTGAGAAATTATATTGGCAGGATACAGATGACATGACTCTTCCATTTATTTGATGCATTTTAGGTGTATCTTTGTGTTTTCTGTTCATATAAAATAGTAGCCCCATCAATAATGGTCTTATTGCTTATATTATCAACCTTTTTGGATGGATGAGGCTTTACAAATGAATGGTTTTTGCTAACAAGCTTGAGCATTTTTTTCATTTTATGACAGCAGGGTTTTGAAATAGAAATTTATTTTTTAATTCTGTACTAACAATTATGCTTTAGAAATGTTTTATAATAAAACATCCAGTTTACATTTTTGAAAAAACTATGTTCTGATAAATAAATTATTAGAAATTTGGAGTTTTCTTAACATCCTTTTAGAATATTACCAATGTCGTTTAAATAAATTGTATAATTTTTTGCCTAGTTTGGCACATATTAATTGGAGAGGAAACAAACGTAAAGGTCAGGTGGATTTTTAAAACATTTGTTCTTAGAATCAATTTCTGGCTAGATTTATAGCCTTTTTAAATGTTTTTGTTTTGTTTTGTTTTACAAAAATGACCTGTCTTGAATTTTTAAAATACATTTTCCCCAGTTTGTTGTAGGTTTTCCTCAGATGACATGTCAAATTAAATTTATTTCCTTGGCATTCCAAATAGGTCTCACCTTGAATTATCTCATTATAGAACTGGAGATATCACAAAAATGAAGGATATATAAATAATCCAAACCAAATATAAACTTACACTATTTATTAAAAAAAGATTAAGTTTCTATTTTAAGGCAGATATGCAACTACATGCTGGTGATTCAGAAATACTGTCCCTGCTTTCAAGAGGCTTACAATAGATTTAAAAAAAAAGCTCTAGTTTGTCTATCTCCCTTGACTTACATAAAAACCTCACAGATTTGTACTAACTAAAAGGATGAATTCTCTGTAAAATATTTCACCATTAATAATAGTGGCTGAAATACACCATGAAGTTGTTAGTTTTAAAGAGCTTTAGATGCCAGAAGTTCTTTTCCGACGAAGGCCAAAGTTCCAGTTCTTTCACTGGTGATGTTAGTGATGCATTTGGGAGAAAATCATATGGTTGTTTCATGTGAAAAATGGAGATGCTAGCCCCCACCTGAGCACCTTACGAAATTGTAATTGTCAGAAGAGGGACAATGTATGGTAAGCCTTGACCACTGTGGATACTTTGTCTCAGGGGATGCCTTCATGCATGGAAGCACTGATTTCTCTATAGCAGTAATTTTCCAAGTGTGGTCACTGAACCACCAGCATCCACATCCACATTACCTGGAAACTTGTTAACTATTCAGATTATCTGACCCCACTCAAGACCTGCTGAATCAGAATCACTGTGCTTCAAGGACAGGTGACTCTGTGGCATGATAAAATGTAAGAAGCACAACTTTAATTCTGCTGAGTTTGAAGAGGACTCTGGTAATGATTTTTCAGCCCAGAAATTTCCGCCAAGGGTCTCTATCTTTAAACTTATCTATTGAGACATTTTCACCCGCCAAGAAGTCCATATTTTTATTTCTGATGCTTAAGGTAGTTCCTAGCTGTTTTTAAAGCATTCAAAATGAGTAAAAGCTCAGATTTAATTCATGGTAGATTCTGTATAATAATGTTTTTGCTACATTTTTATGTTTTGTTCTATTGCTAAAATAGCACAGAATTATTTTAGAGGGGGGTATTTTTATGGATTTTGCTGCATATATAATTAAAGATACTATTTATCATACTATTCTGCTACTATTTTAAAAATAGTGTCTTATTTAATCATTATTATTATTCTGTTTTACATGTGGTCCAGAGCAATTATCTGGTCAGTAAGTAGTATAGACAGAACTCAAAGATATAGCTGTTTAGTTCCAAGATAGGAAATTTTATTGTTATGTCATATTGCCTTCCAAACATAAGCTAGAACTTTGGCTAAGAAGGAAAACTTTCCAATTCTTTTTACAAGGAAAAAATAGCTCTTATACTAAATCTTTTTTAAAATTTTTAAATCTTTATTATTTTTGAGAGAGAGAGAGAGAAAGTGTGAGTGGGGGATGGGGAGGGGCAGAAAGAGAGGGAGACACAGAGTCGGAAGCAGGCTCCAGGCCCTGAGCTGTCAGCACAGAGCCTGACGTGGGGCTCTAACTCACAAAGTGTGAGATCATGACCTGAGCTGAAGTCGACCACTTAACCAACTGAGGCACCCAAGCTCCCCACTAAATCTTTAAAAGATAGTAAAATTAATAAAAGATGTCTTCCAATTAAACACATTTATAGATAAATATGCAAATGTCCAAATTTAATGATAGCTACTAGGAATCAAATTATTTTAAATGAATAATATGCCATACTCAAGTGAGATTTTCTCTAGGAATTTAAATATAGCACATCAATAAATCCTTTTTATAATTATTTATATTAACAGTACACAGAAAATATATACTCTCAATATAAAATGGACAGGTGTTTGATAAAATTATGAGAATAATTGCAAGAAAACACTTATCCTGTCAAATCATTAAACAACTCCATGCTTAGTGGCAACCAGTAGACATTTTTTCTCAAAAAAGATACACACACACACACATATATATTTTAACAATGCATACAGCCTGAGTCTACAATGCCACTAATAGTTTTTTTCTTAGGGAATAATTGTGTAAGGATGTATGTATGAGATATTATTCATAATGGTGAATATAAGGCAATAAAGTTTCTGAAGTTGGAATTGGTATGATCAATCATGATTCATTCCAACACACAGGTGCTATACAACCATTAAAGGTGATGATTGAGGGCTCCAGTTCAAGTTGCTAAATTGAACACACACTAATCTTCTCCACTTTATGAAATGCTATTGAAATGACAGTACAGATATAAAACAGACTTTACAAAGCATTGCAACAGGAGTGGGAGATGAAAGGAAATCTCAGGGAGTTTTTGAAAGAGAAAAGGCTGATGGAAGAGCAGTATTTGAAGTAATGTGGTGGAGTGAGGGATACTACACTGTCCCTGCAGAGGGTCTTTTCTTGTGTAGTGAGCAGGCTTCCCTTGCAGAACCCTGAGAGGCACAGGCACACAGGAATTGGGGGTGTAGTTGGAGCTGAAGGATAATTTCAAAGTTTGTATGCAGAGTGATTGAACATCTGTTCTCCCTCTTGTTATAACCTGCTTCGCTCCACCTCCCTGCCCATCTCTCAGGTAGTAGAATTAGGAAAATGGTTTTCTAGAGAAATGTTACCAGGCAAGCTCTGGAATCACTGATACCAGAAAAACAGAATTGTAAAGAGGCACTGGATTAAACACAAGAGGATTAGGTGAAAATTTGCATAGGGAAACTGTGTAGTTTAATCCTCAAATGCACATCCGGTTGAAGACCAGCTAATTCCTCCCTGATCTATCTTAAAGAATAAACTTCCAGATACTTTTATTTCTGAGTCATGAATGGAAAAGTGGCTACAATCTTGTCATTATCATTTGAGACATTCAAGTTAACAAATCCTACAGAAGTACAAAAGTACAACTTTTATGTGTTTTACTTTTAAATGTAAACAGATTTTAAGGATCAAGAAATATCTGAGGGGGGAGTCTCCAATCTGAAAGAGAAAGGCCAAAAGAAATATTTCTCAAAGAAACCCTAAAGAAACAGAAATCGTGCAGGAAATAGAAAAAAATGCTGAAAATAACCATAATAAATAAATGAATAAATAAAAATGTTATTTTTAAGGAGATGAGACAATATTACATTTATAAAAATGTAATGAGACTCAGTGGAAAGGACACTTACTAACAATATAATAATATTTGGAAATTAGAAACGTAATAGCCAAAGTGAAATAATCCAAAGAAGATTCCCAGGAGGCCTGGGGAAATCTCTCAGGAAGAAGAAGATAAAGAAAAGACACAAAACAGGGAAGAAAATACTAATTTAAAGGATAAGACTGGATGTGTAACCACTGACTGATAGAAGTCACAAAGAAGGAAGTCAAAAGAAAATGGAGGGAAAGAAATGGTCAGTGACATAACATAATAAACCATCAATAATTAAGGTACACAGATCTCTGAGTTTAAAGGACCTAGTGGTGGTGCCTGGGGGGCTCAGTCAGTTAAGTTTCTAACTTGGGCTCAGGTCATGATCTCATGGTTCATGAGTTCTAGCCCAACATTGGGCTCTCTGCTGTCAGGGCAGAGCCCACTTCAGATCCTCTGTCCCCTCTCTCTCTGCCCTTCCCACTCCTCTACTCACGTGCATGCTCTCTCTCTCTTTCTCTCTCTCTCTTTCTCTCAAAAATAACATTTAAAAATTTAAAAAAAAACAATAAAGGACCCAATGAATGTCCAGCTTGGTGAATAAATATAGATACATCTGAAGACATATGAGAAGAAACTTCAAAAACCTGAGAGCAAAACTGGTTGCATAATTTGTGGGCCCTACTACAAAATGAAAATGAGAGTCCCTTGTTCAAAAAGCAGAGAAAGAAATGTCATTAAAAGTACTAAAATGCTGGGGCACCTGCGTGGCCCAGTCAACTGAGCATCTGACTCTTGATTTCGGCTCAGGTCATAATCCCAGAGTTATGGGATTGAGCCCTGTGTTGGGCTGTATGCTGAGTGGAGAGCCTGCCTGAGATTCTCTCTCTCCCTCCATCTCTCTTCCCAACTCACATTCTCTCTCTCTAAAAATAAAACTAAACTAAACTAAAACTAAAGTATCAAACATTTTCAACATGTCATGACATTTTTTGTTTGGTACTTAATGGTGTACTTCCTTGAGTGTGGTGACACTGGCAGTGTGAGTTCAGGCCCTCACAGGTGTCTGAGGGCTCCCAGAGCTCTCTGCTGCCACCTACTAAGGGTGTGCTATGCGCTAGCCAGGGATAGGCAAGTCCAGTCAGGCAACTTCCTGCCTCTTGGAACTGTCACACCAACCCAGGAAGAGGGCAACCCCCGAGTATTGCAACTCTGTGTTGGGATATGTGTGTGGTACCTGGACACCTTATGTTTATGCCCCTGTGCATGAAACTGGCCATGCTAAAGCTAGAGGGCAGCAACGATCGCTGGGTAAAGGAGTGGTGGGGGAAAGCTGGGTAAGGTCTGGTATGTATGCCAGGGGCCTGGGCAGCGGAGGCTGAGAATCCATCCCAGGAACGCAGGGGGATGGCAGGAGATGCAGCCCTGATTGACCACCCACATGTTCCATTGTTCTGTCACACTTCAGTTATAAAACACCATTCAAAAACAAATAGTAAGTATTTCAAGACATTAAACCAAGGCAGACTATCAAACCAAGCCTGAGGCCCTATGTGACTGCTGGTTACCTGTCCAGGCAGCCAGTCCTGCCTATAAAGATGCCCAGATCTCCCACAGGCCACATGAAAAACATTTGATTTCAAACATAATAATGGATGGTAGTTGGAAATGAAGCAATTCCTTCAACTTTCTCAGTGAAAATCATTTTAATTTAGAGTTCAATCATTGACCAAATTATTAATTGAGTACAAAAATAAAATAAAAGGTTTGAAGTGTGAAGGGTTCAAAGTTTTTCCTTTTCACCCTTTTAAGAAGCTTTGGAAGATGTGCTTCAGCAGCACAAAGGGGTAAACCAAGATTAGGAAATAAAAAGTCCATTAAAGACAGTGGTCCAAGGACTGCTTCCAAGGGAAATCCAGGTGTGGCATTCCTATCAAGCTGTAGCACAACTGGTTCAGATTGGAGCAGAAGCACAGAGGGGCTTAGTAAGAAATTCTCCGTTATGCTTCACGATGTAGGTGATCATCTCAAAACTAAACATTGACAGGTATGTAACTCATAAGCATGTGGAAGAAAATGAGTCTCGGTATCGTACTGTTGTGATTTGTTGTCAGATATTGCTTTACTAATTTATAAAAACTATTACTTTTTGTTATTTGGCAATGTCTATCCATGAAAAAATTATATGCCTTCTTTAAAAAAATGCAATACACCTTCTTTTATTATAGAACCATTTTTGCTGGCTGCCCCATAGCCCCTAGCTTCTAGGTAGGGCTATACGACTTATAAAAATGCCATCACTTATGGGCCACAATGACTGAAATGTAGATATGCTTTCTATCTTCTCTTTTACCTTTCTCACCTGAATATAGAGGTCTCTCCAAGACAAGGGGATTGTTGACTTTACCAAATAGAAGAAATGGTGACATTTAGGAAAGTTATCTGTTAACCAATAACCTCAATATTGGCTCATTAAATGAAAGAAACATGAACTTCTGTTGTATTAAGCCATTTCTTTGCTGCTGTTGTTATTATGGTAGCCATCCTCACAAGTACCAAATGCAGCTCAGAAGATTTCATGTTAAATTAGGTTTGGCCTCTGTCTTCTGTTAGTATAGTCTGGTAGGAATGGGGAAAGACAAAGCCGCAAAAAAATGAATTAGGCTTATTCACTAGATTTAGTAGCTCCCCAAAGAAGAATAATTAAGAAAGCTGACTAATTTTTATATACATCAGGCTTATGCAATAGGAGAGTAATATTCTTAACTAAGGATATCAGAGGGAGGAATAGGTTGATGGGTGGTGGCTAGTAAGATCATTTCTGACTCCTGGTCCAAGTTCTGATATCAAGCACTGTCCTATTTCCCCACAATTAAGAACCAAGATTCTAGGATGATAGACCTAAGAATTAAGGACAATCTAAGTTTCTCACATAAATATTAAAATAGGCTCATTAATATACACAGAGCAACATCTCTCAATTTCCGTGTGAAAATCAATAAATATATATATTATAAAAAAAGAGTGACTCCAGATAGAAAAGACTGTAAGACTTTGGATGTCTCATGGGGATTTCACAGAACTGTTACTGATGAAAGTGAAAAGTTTTCAGGTGCCCAACACGAAGTGGGAAATGAGAATGGCCCAACTGCTGATAGAGTGTCTATATTAATGTCAATGTGAAGGATTGTGTTTTAAACTTTCAAATGAGATATATTATTACAAATATTTAAAACAAAGATAGATAAATCCACCTTTAACTCTTGATCCCTCCCCTTTCATGACCCTTATTCTCTTGGAAGAGGTGCTAGGGCTCATTTGTGTACCAAATGTGGGTTGCCATCAAAGTCTTGGTCAAATATGCATGCATGAATTAGACATTAAAAGTTTGGGAGATATTTAGAGCACCTCGGTGGCTCAGTTGAGTGACTGACTCTTGATTTCGGATCAGGTCATGATCCCAGATTGTGGGATAAAGCCCTGTATCTGACTCTGTGCTAAGCATGGAGTGTGAAGCCTGCTTAAGATTCTCTCTCTCCCTATCTCTGCCCCTCCCCCACTCATGCGCATTCATGAGTCCACACATGCACACTCTAAATAAATAAATATATAAGTAAATAAATAAATAAATAAAATTAAACTCTAGGTGAAAAGTACTTTAATATTTGTGGCAAGTGTAATTTTTTACATACTGAGAATCCTTCATTCTATTCATAACAGGAAGGAACTCCAAATGTGCAAATTTTAGATAAGTAGAATAAGCTTAATTAGAGCTAAAGCACTAACATTTCAAAAGATTTTTTTTCTTTAAAAAAAGATAATATAGATTAGACTGCAAATAAAACTGTAGGTTGCTGGTAGATATGTGTACAAATTTAAAAGTATCTAAAATTGGAGAAAGTTGGAATATAACTTATTTTCACGCCATTGGCAAATCTTTACTCATAGCCTAGTTTATTTTGTAGGATAATGTCAATGCAAGTTATGTGAGAGATAGGAAACAGTGCACTTAAATGACTAAAATATCATGGGTGTTAAGGTCAAGGTGTACCTACAAAAATGGAGTTATAGATAGAGTTAAGAAAGTAAAAATTCTCTTGAAGAATTCCTGCCACTTTTTCTAAAATACTTAAATAACAATGTCTTTTATTTATTTATCTATTTACTTATGCATTTACTTATTTATTTATTTACTAAAAAGTTTTTAACTGTTTATTTTTGAGAGAGAGAGAGAGAGAGAGAGAGAGAGAGACAGTGTGAGTGGGGGAGGGGCAGAGAAAGAGGGAGACACAGAATCTGAAGCAAGCTCCAGGCTCCAAGCTGTCAGCACAGAGCCGGGCTCAGGGCTTTAACTCCAAGCCATGAGATCATAACATGAGCCAAATTCAGACACTTAACCAACTGAGCCACCCAGGGGCCCCAATAACAGTGTCTTTTATATATTGATTTTATTTAGCATCTAGTTTTTTTTAATCCATTTTTTTAATCCCTTTCATTGCTATGTCTCTTCAGAAGTACAATCCACTTTTTTATAACGTATTGGCCACCAAAACAGCTCCTAGAATTTACCTTACAGGATTCTATAATTTATTTCTAAATTTAAAAAATCTAAATACAAAGGCTGTATCCTCCAGTATTATACATGATGTTATTTTTTTGTGTGCATTTTTCCTGTTAATTCTACTTTTGAAAAATTTCATTGGTTCATTAAATTTTTAAATCTTTGACCATTAGATTATCAGTATATTAAAATGTCACAGTCCTGCCTTAGGATTTTTATATTATCACGGATAAATTTTCATTTTATTTTTGAAATTTGGCAGATGTTAGACATTAAGACAGAAGTATTAAATTTCAAAGGTTAGCATCTGAGTCATTATAAAATGATACTTCCTTTATATGATTTTTGGAATAAATTGACAAAGTAATCCAAATATTATAAATAGTAACACATTTTAGCTAAAATGTTAATATTAATAAATCATTAAATCAATGAATGCATCTAATAACTTAAAAACTAGCTTAGCTTTTTTAATTATGGAAAGAGAATGAAATATCTGAAGATGAAGATAAAAAATCAGAATAAATTTTCATTACAAAACTTCTTTGAAGAGGAAAATGAAGGTAATTCCTAGGAAATCTAATATGTCAATCTTTACGAAAATTAGTAGGAATGGGGACAGTAAAATATGTATTAAACAACAAATTCGTCTGGAATTTATTGTTTTCAAGTGACAGAAATCTAACTTGGTCAGTTTAGTCAAAAAGATCAATTTATATACTTACCTAATTAAATCCTAGAGAAAGGCAGAGATGCAATTAAGCTTCAGGAAACTAGATCACTAACTCCAACCCTGATAAAGCTCTCTTTTTCCATCTCGTCTGCCTATATCTCTCTCCATATCATCTGTGTTATCTCAGATGATGTCCTTCCATGAAGATGGGAGAGAGGCTGCTGGTAGCTCTCAACTTCTTCACCAGAAAAGGATTAAGATATCATCTTGCTATTCTAAAAAAAAAAAAAAAAAAATCTAAGGAAGAGTTTTAGTCCATTTGGACTGTAATAACAAAATAGACAGACTGGGTAGATTATAAACAATAGAAATTGATTTCTCATAGGTCTGGACACTGGAAGTCCAAGATTAGAATGCCAGCACAGCTAGGGGATGGTCTTCCTCCAGGTTACAAATTTCCTATTGTCTTCTCATACAGTGGAAGGAGCTAGGGAAATCTGTGAGATCTCTTTTGTGAGGGCACTCATCCTTTTCATTAGAGCTCCATCCTCATGACTTAAACACCTCCCCAATTTTTAATATGAGCTACAAATGACTGATGGCAATAGGCTGAAGAATGGTTGGGTAGACTTGGACAATTGTACCACTTAGTTTGGGATGAGTAACTGATATGGGGTCAGTCTTCCTGTAATTTGGCTGAGCATCCATGAAGTTTTGGTGAATACAGACCAGGTGTCTTTTAGTATAAAAGTATATATTGTTCTTTATTTTTTAAAAAAACTATATATAAATATCCAATTCTGTACAAGATGTTTTGATAATCATATACATAATGAAATGACTATTACAATCAGGCTAATTAACATATATATCTCCTTACATAGTTATCATTTTTTGTGTGAATGATGAGGCATCTCTTCACCAATGTCCAGCATACAATATAGTATTACTAATTATAGTCATCATGTTATACATCAGATCTTTAGACTTATTCATCCTACATAACTGCAATTTGGAACCCTTTGACCAACATGTGGTTCTGAGTGATCTCATCTAGGGTAGGTGAAGCTTTCCTTAGAGCTACTACTGCAAAGGAGTGCTTTATATTTGTCAAGTCATAGTTTATGCAGTTGCAGTCATTACTTACAATAAGAAGTTCAAACTTCTTTCTGATAAAAGCCAGAACATCATAGAGACTATCAAGGAGATAGGTTTGGAGAAGATAGAACAGAAAATAACACATAAAGATAATGACTTGACTCTATAGATTACCTCTCAAATATGGCAGGATATTATGTGACTGAAGCTGTCTCCTTCCATGAAACTCCAGCATCTGAAAGCCACTGGGTAAATTTTTGATTGTACCCTGCAAATCAAATTCTCCCATCCCCCATCTTTCTTGTTTATTTAAGTATTTTTATTTTAAAAATGTTTTTAATGTTTATTTTTGAGAGAGAGAGAGAGAATGCACAAAGAAAAGGCAGAGAGAGGGAGACACAGAACCCACCACTGTGACACACCACTTCGATGTGTCAGTACAGAGCCCAACACGGGGCTCGAACTCACGAATCATGAGATCATGACCCGAGCTGAAGTTGGACCCTTGACCAACTGAGCCACCAGGCACCCTTCAGCTATGTATTTTTAAATCACAGTGTGACAAATTTCCCAGAGGTGAATTTTCCACGTTTCCATAGTTTAAGGCCAATAGAAAGCTGACACTGAGAACTTGAATTTAATTCAAACCTTTATGTCAGTGACTATTCTGATATCAGAGTCACATAAATATAAAATACTTTGAAGAAGACTTTTTCTTTTATGAGAACAGTGGGCCCATAAAGAATCCTCATGTATAATTGGTATCTCAGATCTTGAGGCTTTAAAAAATTCACTCATCCAATTCTGAAATCAGATCAGAGTTACAGTTGCTGCATCAGCAGGACTGGAATTTTCTGGCATAATGCAGTTTATCAAATTATTGTTCCCTATCCCTTATAGATACTACTAAACTAGTTGTCTTTAAATTTTCTTTAAGTATGTGTGAGGGCATGTTTCATCAAGTTACATCTATTTGGGGGAGGCAGTTTTACATTTAAACCTGTTTTATACAACCTATGGAATTTCACATTGGATTTGAGAAGTCTGGAACCCAATAATGACCTAAATCCCCTAGCAACAGTATACTAATATCTATTTAATCACTTATAATTACCTCAGTGTATTGAACTTTTTCTTAAGAATAATTAGT
This sequence comes from Helogale parvula, assembly GCA_004023845.1. Classification (NCBI taxonomy): domain Eukaryota; kingdom Metazoa; phylum Chordata; class Mammalia; order Carnivora; family Herpestidae; genus Helogale; species Helogale parvula. The sequence continues at coordinate 13,620 of PJEM01010473.1, read as the reverse complement.
GAATATTTGCAAGGGCTCAGAAAATATTTCCTTGAGCAGACATAAACTTTCACTTTAAAAGGTGCCTGAGTCCAGCTCCCGCAGATCCAGGGCTCCCTGAAGGATGGACGGTGTCGGTGAAAGGGAGTGAGAGAGCCTTGGCTTCTTTCTGATCACCAGGCAGGCGTCTCTGCACTGACCAGAGAGTCAGATTTATTTATGGAAAAAAATGTATGGGGTACAAAACAGAAGTGGCAATTGCCTTAGACAATGATTTCTGATGACATAATTATTTGGTATGTCAAAATTTCCCAGAACATAGATTGGTAGAAGACTCATGCATAATCTTTATCAATAGTGATTGCTGTAGGTGACTTAGATGCTTATCACTTGGGGAAGGAAAGGATCTTTAGCATTCAAATACAAGGCAATGTTTTTAGCCTAGCAAAGGCAAGAGTTAGTTCTTTTGTGAGCAGAGGTCAATAGCCTGTTTTCTCTTGGGCAAGAAAACCAGGTTTCTCAGGAAATGTAAGATTTGCTCCCATAATCACAAAAGAAGAAACTCCTAGAAGTTCCTTCACAAGGTATGACACCAGTCAGCTAGGCGCCTTGGGGGTTAGTGCTCAAGCAAAAATGAGTGGGTGTAGACATCAGTCACCATCTGACAGCGGGAGGCCCCCTGCCTTACTTCAAAAATGGCTTCCAGCAAAAAGGGGCCTATTTATCTATTAAATCTCTAAAAAGGGGGAAGAGACTGTTGGTTTTATAGCAAATAGGTGGGTACCAGCTAAAGATATCAGTCAGTCCATTTCTGCTGAAGCTGAGGAAAACCACAGAGCATATTACAAGTATTAAAAGACTTAAGGGTTATTAATTTCTAAAACTTTTTTGGAAAACATTTGAGCAAAAAAGCTAATAATAACAACCTCACAAACCATAAACTATGAAGACTTTATTTCCGGCTACATCAGAGTATCTTGCATTGGATCAGCTATTGCACTGAGCCAATAAGAAAAGTTAGATTGAAAAACAAAGAAAAGAAGGGAAAGGAGAGGAGAGGAAAAGAGAGGAGAGGAGATGAAGCTAGGATCTGAGGTCCCAAGACCACAGAGAAAGGAAAAGCCAACTTTCTCCACCAGGACATCCTCTCAGCGTGTTTTCAAGGGTGCCAGAGCAGCCAGGTAGAAAGCAGACACTAAGAGCTTATGGAAGTCCCCTGGAAAAAAAAATATATATATATATATATATAATTGAAGGACAAAAAGATCATTTAGGCTAAGGCCCTGGGGAAAAGGGAACCACCACAGAGAAATGAACCCAACATTCTGTAGAAAATGGCTAAATTGTTTGCTGCACTGATGTTAGAAATGAGAAGTGGATACTAAGAAGCAACAAGGCTAAACAGAGATGTCAACACTGCCATGGAGCTAGGAGACTATAACTGGAGTCCAGGCCCTTGCACGGAAGACAGCTCAGGCGGAACCATGCCAAGAGACAAAGGAAGAAATGAAAAGTGAAATTCACTACTCATTATGGGTCTCTTTCAAGTTTTGAATTCAGTCTTCAATTCTTCTGCTGGTGTTTACTTTTAAAAGTCTTCAGGAAGTTGCTGTTTTATAGTCTTTCCAGAGTTTTGACTTGTAATCAGTAAGTGAGGTAGACTGTTGGCTTATTCAATCTTAGCAATTACTGGAAACTTAGTTTATTTTTTAAAATACACACTAATAAGGACTACTACATATAAACATCAGAGGGTCACTACCCTTAATTATGGTGTAATAGATGGACAATGGAGTCTGATAGTCCTTCATTTTAGAAAGCTCCCCTCCCCCAATACTGTTTTTTTTTAAATTTGTCTAGTATAGATAATTTGAATATCAGTTGGATTTTGGGAATCTTATGTTTCAGTCTGGAAGTCAGTACAAAACAGTTTTCTACTCAAATTCTAACCTTTCCACTATGCTGAAAAAAGATTTTGATGAAATAATTTTGAAAATGTAACAGCATCAAATGCATAAATCAAATGTGCTTTAAGCTATCAACAAACCTTATCTTTTTTTGAATCATGTAATATTTTAACATGAAAAAAACTATGTAACAAAGTATCAATTTTTAAAAATAAAATAAGCCCATCAGGGCCCTCTAATCCTGATTCTAAGTTGTCATTGCAATGACAGAAGATACAAACTAAAGAAAACCTACATCATTTCTAGTGACAGTGGAGTAATTACCTTCCACATACTAAAACTTTGGAATTTGCACTTGCGATAATCTGAATAACAAAATCACACTGAATCAACTTGCAATTCTCCTTCCAGATAGGTGTCATTACCACGGGAGTACTAGTAGAGGAAACTACCAGAATGTCAGGAACTCCTACAAATTTTGTGAGGAAAAGTTGAGCAGTAGTGGAGAAAATGAAAATATACAAATAGAGTTAACAGAAAAAAATCCCACTCTTGAACAACATCAAAAGGGTCCCCTGAGTATAAGAGAAGTTAATAGAATGATACCAAGTTCAAGGTATTTTCTTTTGAAGTGTCTCCGTGTTACTTATAAAGAATGTAACAAGAATTCAGTCTAAGCAATTACAAAACAGGAAAATCATACTGGCCTTAGACTTCCCAATATTAAAAATCTGAGGGTAATGAGCTAACTTCTTCGGAATTTTAAGGGGAAAAGAAAACTTGTGACCTTCAATTTCTCTATATAGCTAAGTTAATTTTAATTGCATTGGTAGAATATTACTTCCAGAGTTTTTTTGGTAACATAAACGTTTATTATTCTAAGCAGGTTTTAATGAGTCAGGAACAGCTTAATTGATTTTTTCTTTTTTTTCCCTTAAGTTTTTATTTAAATTCCAGTTAGTTAACACACAGCACATTATCAGTTTCATGTGTACAGTATAGTGATTCAACACTTGTGCATATCACCCGGTCCTCATCATGACAAGTACCCTCCTTAGTCCCCATCATCTATTTAACCCATTTTCCCACCCTACTTTCACATTTTTTTGAGGCATTTTCCATGTGACAAACTTTACACCTTTTCACCACTTTTTCCTAGGGGATAGAACTAGATCTTTATAGGAGTTTAAGTATTTAGCATGCCCTAAATTTTATTTGCTGCAAGATCTTTTATAGTTATTCTCTTTATACTACAGCCTTCATATTCCACTAAGTAGAATACCAATGACATATTTAGTCATATTTCTTTGTAATAAAATTGCTACACATTTTAAAATTCACATTAGACTTTTGGGAACTTAATACATGGAAAAGTTACTTCACATGAATGGATGTTTATCAATTATAAAATGCGATTACAATAAAAAAAAGCTTAAAAAAATCCAATGAGTACTGCCATTTTGAAGACAATAGACACTCATTGTCAGTTATAAAAGAAATAAAAACATATACCAACCCCCTAAAAATTGTTATAAAAACAATTTTTATGGAAATAAGTTTTAATTTGTCTTCAATATTTAACCAGTTTCAGTGCAGCGGTAAAACACAAAGAAAGTGAAACTATTTCCTTTTGCAAGTGAAATTTGGAGACTCTGATAAAGTTTGTTATTCATTAGTTTTGAACATCATAACTCACATTTTTCAGTTCCCAAAATGATATCCTGATTATGGCTGACTACCTCTGCAAGGCAGTAAATAAATATTGTTTCTTGCTAATGTCTATCATGGCAGATTTAATGAATCACTGGGATAGGATTTATTCTTTAAGTGTTGGCTTAAAAAATGACTAAGTCAGGGAATTAACAGATGCGTTAGCATTTTGATGTGGAAATCATTTCTGTTCTTTGTTTCCACCCATTGTTTCCAAGTGGCTTTTCTATCAAGCTGAGGAGAGTTTCCTGAGAACAAAACAAAAGCTTACTGATTGGGTCAGGTTTACATTATGCCTTATCATTTACATCCCTTCAAGCTGTGGAGGGAAAACAATTTCTGGGGAGAGGGGGAAGTGGTGGCAGGAGAGAGGAGGGGTGTACACAGATAGAACATTCATTTTTAATTCTGGTGCAGTGGCACAGATGGGGAATGTCCCACATAGAGTTGTTTCTAGACTTCACTTAAATACATAATGACTTTATTATTTTTGTGTGCCTGCTCCCTCTCCCTGTGGGAAGAGAAAGAATGGAGAAAGAAAAGAAAATTGAGCTTATTCTTTAATTTCCAGCAAAACCCACATGCATACTTAAAATAAGAAAAGTTACTGTCAACTTACATATAACCACTCTCATTCATGGTACTTAGATCAGAAAAGGCATGTCTGCTTTGCCATGAGTATCTTAAAGTTTCAGGGAGGCTCAGGGAATGGCAGTCTTACCTGACATGCAAGCAGAAGTCACTGTCTGAAGGACAAAAATTGCATCATTCTGTGTGTGTGTGTGTGTGTGTGTGTGTGTGTGTGTGAGAGAGAGAGAGAGAGAGAGAGAGAGAGAGAGAGGAGAGAGAGAAAGAGAGAGAGAGAGAATCATTTCTAATTACTTCAATAGTATGTATCTCATTGTTCATGGCTCCCCCAGTGAAAGACTGGGAGTACCTATAGGATATTTTTTTCAGTCTTCTTTACTGTAATTGCATTTTATACATGATAAACATTCATTCACATTAAGTAACTTTCCAATTTATTAAGTTCCCAAAAGTCTAATGTGTATTTAGAAAAGTATAGCAACTTTACTACAAAGAAATTTGACTATGTCATTGGTATTCTACTTAGTGGAATACAAAGGCTGTGGCTGTAGCATAAACAGAATAACTATAAAAGATCTTATGACTAGTAAAATTTAGGAGATGATAAATATTTAAAACTCCTGTGAAGATCTAGGCCCATCCCTCAAGAAAGTGGTGAAAGGTGTAAAGTTTGTCACATGGAAAATGCCTCAAAACAATCTGGAAGTAGTATTCTGTCAATGCAATTAAATATTCCGGTCCAAAAACCTTCTAGCTCTAAAAATATGGTATATATATTTTAAAAATATTTTATTATATGTGTGCACATATGATTTTGATAACAAATTCCATAATCATTTATGTGACTTTGATTTAAGCGAGTAACCCATTGAATTCAGTTCATGTTCTTGGAACTATTTCCATATATGTAAAGAATGAAATATGTACCAGATATTATCCTTGCCTTTAAAATAATTATAATCTAGCTTGAGAAAAAAATATAAATATACATACCCAAAACTAAACATTGACTTTAAGAGTTTAAAAAATTGCCAGAGGAGATGTAATTTTATTAAAATCAATTACAAACATGACTATTATAGGAGAATTCATAGGATGAAAGAATATCTTCTGTTTAAGCCAGACTACCCTGAGGAGATAGGACTAGAAATGAACCTTACAGATACTACACTGAAGGTGAAGGCAGAAAAAGTGTTCTAAGTAAGTAAAATATTCAAAATGATGCATGAGACCCCAGTAGTCCACAGAATGGATAGAAATAGTTTTTTTCAATTCACATCTACTGTCCCCTGGAATGAAATACCAATCTAAGGCACCTCTGTAGTAGTATGCGTGGTGGCTGAGATGGATATGAGGAATGTGCTAGAATAAACTGGCTATTTCTAAATGTAGGATAGAACTTAAAACCTAGAATTTTAAATTTAAGACACAGAGAACAGGGGAATTTCTATGACTGTGTTAAAGGATCTCTTATATTTTGTAGCTCCAAGGATCTTGCAGAATGGCAGTAGATTCGTAAATTTAATGAGATGGGGATTACAATCCCAGGTTCTGTTCCAGAAGTTTTTTTTTTACCACCCTGGAGAATATAAAATAAATTCTATGTACACTACAGATACACCTGAGTTCCCCTAGTGGAGATATTACGTCTTCTCAACTCTCCTGCTTTGTCTTCATTTGATCTTCATGCCAACTCACAGTAAAGCAAGTCTGTAATGTTTATATCATGTTGATGGGAGGTCAGTAACAGGAAGGTGCAAAAACATAAATGCCTTTGGATATAATCATTTTAGAAGCTAGGAGGTAAAATCCCACAAACACTTAGGGGCTGAAATCTCACTAAAGGTTCTTGGATCCAGTGGTTTGTGGCAGGTAATGGTCTGTCTAAAGTGAAAAACAAGATGCTACATTTTAAGGCACTATTACTAATAAGAAAGGAAGCTTTGTTGACATCATTGGATTTTGGAGGCCATATAGATATACAGCATTTATTAGTGTACGTTACCTTCTTATCTAGACCTAATCTGAGTTTAGGATTTATGCTGCCTGGTTAATGGCATGGTTACAGGGTCAGGGGTTTGGAAAGAATACAACTGGAGGGTTGATGATGACAAGATATGGGCAAGAAGGAAGAGCAGCTATGTAGATGGATGTCTTAAAGTCAGAGGATACTTGTATTCTTTAAAAATGCTTTATCAATGCCGTCCACTGCAGAGATGGCTCTAAATGATCAGATAGACAAATAACTCATTTTGTGAGCATCAGTCTTTTTCTCTACAATCTCATGCTTTCTTAATGGGCTTATGAACAAAGTGGCTTAAGATGGCAGGGATGCCAGCCAAATATGTATTTTTTAACATGGACTCCTAGGCAAACTTACCTGGCTACTGTCACTGCTGATGACCTACTTGCCAATAGCAGAGGACAATGTGGAGCTACTGATATAGGATATGGGGGGCCAGCCAGCTACCTGGTAACTGGATGATTACATTTGGATCCCTTCTATCATGGAGGGGGAAATAATTTGACCTTCCTGTAAGGAATATTTATATTGAGTATGGATTTGATTTCTCTATCTGTTATGCTTCTACCAGAAACGTCATCCTGTGGCTTATACTTATGACTTATTCAATGTGATGTATCCCATTCATTATTACTTCTGATCAAGGAATTTATTTTGCAGTATCAGAAGTGAGATAGCAAGTTGACTGTTAAGAGAATTATTAATTTTGTGTATGAAAACGTAGCTGGCCTTATATCATGGAGAAATGGATTATTGAACAGTTAATTATGGCATTAGCTTGGGGGTAATACCCATGCTTTTCTTCCCCATTTTATACCGGATAACCCATTTGCAATTTTTTTTTCTTCCCATTCTCTTGACCTTGAATTCTACAGATTTACAGGTTGAATAACAATTGCTTAACTGCACTGGAAGTTGGGATACCACAGTGCCAATTTAGACTCCAGATACTACTGGACTCAAAAGCCACAAAGTCTACAATGGCTAGAGTGACTGATTTTTTATTACCAATCACTCTGCTATGCAGTGAAGCCGAAAAATATGTTGAGATACCAAGGAATTCTTTGTGTGTCTCCTATACCAGCACATCCAGGGACAAAGTATCAGGCATCTATGGAAACTTAATATAGGCAGGAAAACTAGGGTTCAGATCCCTCAGCCATGCGGACCACTCTCTTTGTATCCTTCCTTTTTGTTTGGCAGCTCTTTTCAATTTCTTCACTGCATTCTTCTATTGTTCCTGAGGTGCATATATCTGAATAACACATGGTTTTGTTCTTAGACTTAATGTATATCAATAATAAATTGATCACTGAATTTGTTTTATGGTTTTAGATACAATCTATACACTGATAACTCAAAAATTTGTATCTGCAGCCAGGACCATCTCCTGGATTACAGACATATGTATCCAGTTGCCTAGGATTCATAAAAGTAATCAGCTCAAAACAAAACACTTGACTGTCTCCCTTTTATAGTCTTCTCTCTTTTAGTCAATGGCAACTCTATTCTTCCAGTAGATGGACCTCTAAGTCTTGAAGTCCTCACTGACTTTTTTCTTTAAAAAATTTTTTAATGTTTTTATTTATTTTTGAGAGAGAGAGAGCGAGAGAGAGAGAGAGAAAGCGTGAGTAGGGAGGGTCAGAGAGAGAAGGAGACACAGAAATCTGAAGACAGGCTCCAGGCTCTGAGCTAGCTGTCAGCACAGAGCCCTACGTGGGACTTGAACCCACGAACCATGAGATCATGACCTGAGCTGAAGTTGGACGCTTAACTAACTGAGCCACCCAGGCACCCCATCATTGGCTTTTTTCTATCTCTCATGTAACCACACCCAAATCATTGTCGAAGCCTGTTAGCTATTCTTCCAAAATATGCCCAAACTCAATCATTTGTCTTCATTTCCTCTTGCTTGAGTTATTGAATAACCTCCTTAGTATTTCTTATGCATCCACCCTCTGTTAACCACAGATTTTGGACGTTTAGACATGTGAGATTTTGCTGACCCTGGAGAGAGATTGCCCCTCCCAGGGCTAGCCAATTCCTAGAGATCTGAACTGTGCAGGTCTGCTTGTACTCTTTTCATATGCAAACCAACCAATCCAAACCCACACCCTCAATCCACTCCTTTATGGAGCATTTACATTTCAGACCATTACTGCCCTGTCCTAATCATCTTAGGGCTAGCTAGCTGACAACTTGAGAGCTACTATTTCACCTGCTGAAAGTGTTCAAGCTAGCCAAATCCAAACCTACAATACCCCGCATTGCCTTACCTTTCCTACGAGAAAACTACAATCAGGTTTCTTGCCCAACTTTTTTTCTAGCTACCCCTCCCCATGACCAATCCCAGTGCTTCCTCATCTGTCCCATACAGAACTTATGAGGTCTGAGTAACAAGTGATCTTTTCAATGGCAACAGTCTCCTGATCTGTTGGCCTCATCATGCATGAATCATAGTAAAATCTATGTTTAAAAACACATCTTTGACTGCCATCCCTCTCTCCCCAGTCTAATCTACATAAAGCAGACAGATGAACCCTTAAAAGTATGTCAGGTCATGTCATTTTTATTTTAAAAATTCAATAGCTTCCCATTCTCCAAGGTCTTAGAAGATACTTCGAAATTCTCTCTTCTCTCTATTCTTCTATCACCTTCTTGCCTCACTGGTCTTCTGGGAATTTCTTAACAAGTCAAGCTGCCCACCTCACAGCTTTTCAATTTATTTATTTATTTATTTATTTATTATTTATTTATTTTTGAGAGACAGAGAGAGACAGTGTGAGCAGGGGAGGGTCAGAGAGAGAGATACAGAATCCGAAGCAGGCTCCAGGCTCTGAGCTGTCAGCACAGAGCCCAACGTGGGACTTGAACCCACAAACCGTGAGATCATGACCAGAGCCAAAGCCGGACGCTGAGCCACCCAGGTGCCCCGATCACAGCTTTTGCATTTGTTTTTCCTCTGCCTAGAATGCTTTTCTCCTACTTATCTACAGATCTTATTTCCTCACTTCTCTAGGTTTCTGCCCCAATTCCTGTATATAAAGTAGACTTTGCATCTCCATTCCATCACTTTATCTTCATTTATCTGTTTCTCTTTTCTTAGTACTTGAAACTATCACCAGACTACTTCTTCTTCTTCTATTAGTATTATATTAGTATTGTTATTGTTATTTTGCATATCATGCTACACTAGAATGTAAGTTTCCCAAATGCAGTTACTTTGTTTCTTTCACTATTATATTTATGTACATAGATAGGGTCCTATCACCAAGATAGGTAGCCACTAAATAGTTGGGCAATAAAATTAAATTTTTGTTAGTCAAGTGCAGAAACTTTGGAATGCAGTTGATGTAAGAGTACTAAGAAAATTTTTTTTTCAGAAGTACAATTCATGACTTAAAGATTGACCTCTAATTTTTTTAAAAAATATATTTTTTAATTTTTGAGAGAGAGAGAGAGAGAGAGACAGTGTGTAAGTGGGGGAGGGATAGAGAGAGGGAGAGACACAGATTCTGAAGCAGGCTCCAGGCTTGAACTCTCAGCCCAGAGCCCTATGTGGAGCTTGAACCCACCAACCACGAGATCATGACCTAAGCCCAAATCGGACGCTTAACCAACTGAGCTACCCAGGATGCTCTAAAGATTGACCTCTAAAATGAATACTCTCTGGGGTTTAATTTGGTATATGAAAATATATTATGGAAATCTTAGAATAATATGCTAGCCTGAAAACCCAGCTCCTACTGGACCAGAGAATATGAAAGATGAGTGTAAGGCACATTGTAGTGCCAGGAGGTAATGAAGGGCTCTGAGAACAAAATGATGAGTAGTTGTCAATGGAATGATGAGTAGTTGTCCGTGGAATGGAGGAAACCACTGAAAAAGATCCTAATGGTCAAGCCTGGAGCAATTCTAGCAATAAGAAAAGATTAGTGGTAGTGGATTATTACACACAACATAAATAAATTCCTATGAGTCAATAGTAATATACATGATGCAATAAGAAAAATAGAAAAGACAAATCTCTCACCTAAAACTCCAAATAATTTGTGTAGATACTTTCTCCACAAAAAGACATAACTCTCTACTCTTTAAGTGTTGACTCTGCTGAGTTACTTGAGTACAATATGGAAAAGGAGAAAAAAGAGCAGCTGTACAGTGGAGAGACCCGACAAACACCACCTGAGACAGGTGATGAAGCTTAACATAATCAGTGATGAATGCAGTTGATCATATGTACACTTGACATGATGTGAGGAGAAGCGCAGGTCACCTCTGTTGTCTCTGTTCCCAGACCTCAAAACTTCAGTCTAATCGTGAGAGAAATATCAGACAAACTCCAATTCAAATTGAAAGTCATGAGAAACAGTAGTCTTAGAAACTGTCACAGACAAGAGAAGCCTAAGACATAACAATTAAATGTTCTATTTTGTCCCAGGTGGAATCTTGGAACAGAAGAAAGACATTAGGAAAAACTAATAGAAATATGAAATTTAGTTAAGGATAATGTAGCAGGTTTGGTTCATTGGCTGTGACAAATGTACTGTAATAATGTAAGATGTTAACAGTAGTTGAAACTGGGTGGGGGATATATGGGAGCTCTGTGTACTATCTTTGCAACTTCTTTGTAAATCTAAGTCTGTTTCTATAAATCTAAGTTTTTAAATCTATTATAAAGACTTTCTTTAAAAAGCTGAGCCCAAGGAGGTGATAGACATTGAGTTCTTTATCTCTAAGACACTTTTTTTAAAATTTCTCCAAGCAGATTTCCCAAAGACTTGAGTCAGATGTAATTTCACCTCAGAATAGAAATAAAATCTATAAGCGTGCATCACTTTACTAAACCATATTGATATTTGTTGGCATTACTCTTAATGAAGTTTAAAATGGCATGTTTAAGGATAGTGGTGGACATCATCACTTCCACAACGACACAAGGTGTGAGACATCAGGGAAGGTGATTTCTTTCCCGATTTTCCAACCTCATCCGGTGTCCTTTTGTCACTTTCCTTATGGTCACGTGAAGGAGAAGATACAGAAACACACTGGATTTAGACGATGAACCATTTGTATTATTTTCCTTAAAGAAATTCTCTCCAATTCTCTGTAGTATCTCAGATCTGTATATGTTTTATTCTAGCTCTCATCAGCTGAAATCTGAGGGATAATGTCGATATCTCTATACCACCCATCCACCATAGTTACCAGAGCCTAGATCCAGCTCAAGGGGCCTTGCTTATTACTTGTTACTCATGAAAGAAGTACCACTCTTACCTGGTCCATATTTCTTTATTAGGCTTCCAGTAATTTCTGGTGTCTGTCATACCTTTGGAAACCCTTAACCTCGCATATATGCGTTACTTCAATCAGAAGTTAGGCTAAATAACTTTTGTCAGGTGGATGGAGGTGTATACCAGGTAAGTTTAGGTTTCCAAGTGTGAACGTGGGCCTACATGTAGTCAGAGCAATATGCAAGCAAGCATTTGAATCACTGATTTACATAGATTACAAATATGCTTTCAGGAAGAGTATGTCCACAAACGGGTTTGCTATCTTGAAGCAAATCCTTTCCTGTGGAATCAGAATCTAGTTACAGTTTCCTGTGGGAGCCCACAGTGTTGAGTTGTGCACCTGGCTGTCTCACTCAGGCCTCTGGCTGGGTTTCTGGACCAGAGTTCAATGCTATGATGTGTTGGTTACTCACAATTAATTTCCTAATCTTTCTAATCCTCTAACTCATCTTCTCAGGTGGACTCCACAGAGATCTTGTCTCCCCCTGTGCAAAAATATATCTTTCTGTGGGCAGCTATAAACTGATCTGTATAGTTTCCAGAATAGGAGGATGGTTCCAAAGAACTCAGCTTCTCTGCCCTGAAAGCATCTACATAGCTTAAGAAAAACATTTATCTGTGTTTTCTAAGCTTATTCTAGACCCTTCCTTTCTGTAACATACATCAAAAGGATGAGAGCAAGCATTGCAAAACAGCAGACCTGTGATTGCACACAGGCTCTTAGATTGCTGAGGCCTCTGTCTCACCTCAGTCTTTCAGAGGAAATACCAATATTCATGATTGCTAAATTTTTTAGGTATTTAGCTAAGATTTATTGTTAGCATCAACACATCTAGTATCACAGTGAAATTTACTTAATCCCTACAACAATTATATGAAGTAGATGTTAGCCCTAATTTATAGATGAGAATTTGAATTTCAGCAAGATTAAGTAATGTGTCAGTGATCTCTCATACAGCAGGTATATATGAGTATTGAACCCAAATATATTTTGACTCCACCTATACTCCCTGGCTCTGCTTAATTAAAACAAGCAAGGAAGCAAACAAAAAGAGGAATATGCAAAGAAAAATGGAGGAGAAATACTCCCTGTGTATCCAAACACCTTATTGGTTTACCTTCTCTTTCCACATAATTGACAAATTTGGCCGTTAAAGAATAAAGTCTTTGATGGATAGAAAGGAGAGCTGAGAAAGGAGAAGGAAAAGAAATCCTAAAAGTAGTTTTATTTTTTGTAGTCATTGCCTAACTTGCAAGATAAAGTGTTAGACAAAGCCAGTACAGTTAGCAGTAAAATATAAATACATGAAGAAAACTGACGCTGGGGGAAAGAAAGTCAAAGAAAAATATTTCGTGCTGAGAATCTACGTTTAGAGCTCCGTTGCAAATCAACAGCCCTTTTAGGAAAACACCCAGATAGCAGTAGCACAGCCTAGAAGATAGACCAGTTTTAAGAACCACTTAGGTACCTGTTGTAAGGATGAAACCTAAATAACGAATCCTCAAAACTGCAACTGCTGTAAAGTTCAAACCGGCAAACAGAATCGCTGTGAATTTTTAGCAAGGAAAATAGGTTGCAGGAAAAGCAACAGAAGTTTCTGTTTAACTGTCTGCGAAGAGCTGATTTGAAATAACTGGGGTTTTGGGGTCACTGAGACTGAGATAGTTATGAAAGTGTTCTTCTCTGAGGGAGTTCTAATTTGGCTCATTCACAGAACATTTTAAGTAGTTTTCGGACTATGGTCACCACATCCTCATACACAACATCCAGAAGTCTCTTGGCACTTAGGTCTGTTATTGAAAATGTCTAATTCATTTCTTCTGTTCTTTTAGTTTTCAGTATGGTAGGATGTAGGGATCTAAATTTATTTTTCGATTAAATCATTGCCCATTGATTCCATTACCATTTGTGGAACAATCTATCCTTTCTCCTGACATGTATCCTATCTCTCATGTACTGAGTGTTATACATACGTACGTTGGTTTTCTGTTCGTTGCCATTGCCATGTCTGCTTTTATTGGGGCAATATAGCCATTTTATTTTTAATTCACAGCTGCATTTTTAGAGTACATTTCTATATCCAATAGAGAAAGCCATCTTTCCCACAGTTTTGTCTCT
>PJEM01010472.1:0-62182 GCA_004023845.1 Helogale parvula | reverse complement strand
GGTACGTCAAAGGTTCATAGGAACCCACCTGAAGGAGTTCCCAGTGGCCAACGGGGGTGAACAATCAGAGTGACGCAGCAAATAACGTATTATTAGATCATCACCCAAAGCATAAAACAAACATCCATGAGTGCATGGATCCAAATAAACGATAGAATAAATAAGGGCAAAACGGCATACTTAGGGAAGAATTACAAATGAGGTGTGTAAATCTTTCCCTCCAAGACGGGCCATAGTCCAGTAGCTTGCCCTCCAGTGTGGGCGGGGCTTGGCGACCCCGGAACACAGAAAGGACAGAGCAGTAACATGTGCTAGGGATGCACCCACCATCACCGGGGTCATCACCCACCATGAGGACAGCACAAAAGCCCTGATGTGACCGGATGAGAAAGGCACTCCACCTCAGCGGTCTCTCCCCACCCCCAATCCATGATGCCAGACTCGTCACGAGAAAAACATCAGACAAGCCCTGATTCATTCAGGGACATCTGACCAACAGCTTCCAACCTCCACAAATACAAGCACTCTTCAAACTCATCAAGGTCACGAGAAACAGGGAGCACATGCGAACCTGTCATAAAGGGAATTTTAACCACTAAATGCAACATGCTCGGGGCACCTGGGTGGCTCCAGCTCAGGTCATGATCTCACAGTGTGTGAGTTTGAGCCCCGCATCAGGCTCTGTGCTGACAGCTCGGAGCCTGGAGCCTGCTTCGGATTCTGTCTCCCTCTCTCTCTGCCCTTTCCTTGCTCGCTCGTGCTTGCTCGCTCTCTCTCAAAAACATTAAAAATCATTTTTAAAAAATGCAGTGTGCTCCCCTGGGTTAGATCTTAGGACAGAAAAAGTCTGAACGACAGAAACAAATTGTGGCGTTTAGTTAACAGTAACACACTAACGTTAATTTCCCGGTTTTGGCAAACGCACCATAAGGACAGTTAGGTATGAAGTCGCCATCGGGGCAAGGCAGGTGAGGGTTAGGAACTCCGCGGGGCCTCTTAGCAACTTTCCTACAAATCCAAAGCCAGCGCAAGATAAAGTCTATTTATAAAAGCACTTCCTCCTGATTAGTAGAGGAACACACGCCCACTGCGGATAAATGCTCATATAAACAAATGAGAAGCCGGCGCTTGCTCACCATTGACTGTGCACATTCCACTGCGTTTCGATACAGCCTTTTTTCCTGTGAGCTTCTGACACAGGGTAGGTTCACACCACCATTTTGTGCTCTGGGCTTCCAGCCTCACCAGCACATTCCCTCAGTATGCAAGCACTTAGCATTTGCCATTGTTTATGTCGCTAGGTCATATTCCAGGACTTGGCTGAGCCGTTTTTCACTGCGCGCTCTCTCTCTGGTGCTAGAAAGAACAACTTTCAGAGGTCTCTTAGGATAAATACGCTGTAACGCATACATCTGGGGGTGCACGTGGGGCAGCTTTCCAGCGTCTTAAAGTCGTTCATAAGTGGAAGGGCGTGGGTATTTTTACGGCTCTTAAAGTTTGTTACCAATTTACACTCACGGGTATCCGGCCAGAGGGATATTGACAGCACCTGCTTCCAAACGGCTTTCTTTCTTGTTCTTCTGAACATCCGCACGCTTGCCTCTCCATCTGGGATCCCCCGGACATCGCTTCCCCTGCCTTCTGTCCAACCCGCTCTGTGCTCTCTGCGCCCTTCGGTCCTCGGTCCACCGCAGCCTCGAATTCCAGCAGTGCGATTCTGACTCTCAGGACCTCCCAACCCCTCCCTCTTCCTGAGGCTTTGGGTATCTCCCTGGACCCCAGACCCAGCCTCGGCTAGCCTCTCTCTTGAGCTCCAAGACCACATTCCTACTTGCCTTTCAGATACTCCACCAGGACGTCCCTCAGGCGGTGATTCAGCCCCCCAAAGGGGAGGCTGTGACTTCTCTTTGCCCGTACTCCGGGCTGGGCGTCTGTCCCATCCGACCTCCCACTCGCCCCCTACAAGCCACACTCAGAATTGTGGCCTGAAAGTGCCTCATGCACCTGTCCGTCCTTCTATCTTAAACTCTGACCACCTGGTTCCCCACCCCAACCCCCAACTTCCCTCTCCTCCTGACTCCTCTGCACAGAGGAATTATTTCTAAAACGCTACCCTGGTCATTTCATGCATTCAAGGCCTTAAACAGCATCGAAATTCATTAGTAGAAAAACGGACTCTGTCCTCTTTGAAGCAAGCTTACCTCAAGGACAGCCTCCCGGGGAGGTAGCTAGTCTTTAATACCTCGTTAGGACTTGCTGATCTGTGATCTAGAACAGAAGGAGAGAAACCCTGAGATCAGATGACCTTGGGCAGGCTATTGTCCTGACCCAACATCATTAGCATTATTTTCTTCAACTCTGGGCACAGGCTTTTGTCTGCAGTTAGGAAAAAATTTTGTCTTTAAATCAAATGTAAGTTGGGTTTTATGCGTGTGTTTGTTTTTAAGTGTAACAATCTAAAAGGTGGAGGGAATAGGGGGTCCTGGATGGCTCAGTCGGTTGAGCCACCAGTTAAGCATCTGACTCTTGATTTCAGCTCAGGTCACGATCTCACGGACGTGGGTTCGAGCCCCACGTCAGACTCCGCGCTGAGCGCCGAACCTGCTTGGGATGCTCTCTCCCCCTCTGCCCCTCTCCCCTGCTCCCTCTCTCTCTGAAATTAAAAAATTAAAATTAAAAAAATAAAAGATGGAGTGACCGTGACGGTGGCGATTGGCTGCGGCAGACGGTGGAGGTGTTACTACCTTTCCAAGTGCGGTCCCGGGTCCCTCAGCTCCAGGCGGCAGCTGGTCCGAACCTCAGAACTCGGGCTCTGCCGCAGACCCGCCGACTCAGACCCTGCACTTTAACAAGGACTGCAGGTGATTCGCGCATGCGCATTAAACTTTAGGAAGTCCCCGTGTGAATAATCAACTTCCGGAAACACGGGCCTCAGGAAACGAGGTTGAACTATTTCAAGAGGATTCGCACGCCTCTCCAAGGTCTTCTGCGCCTGGAACCATAGCTCCCTGCCTTTATTCGGGTCCCAAATCCCATCCTCTGCTGCCTCCACCTCCTCATCGCTCAAGACTCCGCTCCACTAGGGCTTTTTTTTTCTCAGTTAATTGAGGTGAATTTGACGTAACATAAAATCAACCACTCCTAGCCAGCCATTCTAGGGCACTTAGGACATCTGCAATTGGTGCAAATGTAAGGATGCAGGTCCGATCCGGCCCTCACCACCGGGCTGTCCCAGTCTTCCCGGAGCCGGTCGCGGCGCACCTCCGCGGTGGAAATGCGCCCAGCGGCCGTGGGGGGGGGGGGGGGGCGTTCCCCCGCCGGCCGCAAGTCCGATCCAGGGCTCCGGCTTCTCCTGAAAGGGCGCGCATTAAGGAGGGACAACTTCTGCGGCGCCCAATCAGGGGAGGCCAGCCGATACCTCTGACCTTTCTAGAGGCGGGCCTAGTCACGCCCCACGTGGGGCGTCCTGGGCCCACTCTGATTGGTCAGTGCTCTGGATGGTGTGATTGGCTCCCACAACTGCCAGTATTGATGGGGGTAGGGATTGGATCACTGTATTTCCTGAAACTCCCCCTCCCAAAGACATAAAAGGCCCTGCCCTGCCTTTGTTCGGGGCTCTCTCCACGTGGCCCGCCTCTCGGCTGGAGACTGTGAGCCCGAGCTTAAGCTTGTAATAAAGGCCCTTTGCTTTTGCAGGCGTGACTCGGTCTCCCTAGCAGTCTCTGGTGCTTGTTTTGGGGCGATTTTAAAAACTTGGGCACAACACAAACACTTCTGTGTCGTCCCCAAACATTTCCATTGATCCCAAATAAGACCCTCCAGCCACAGAGCGTCCCTCCCCACCCCCTTCTCCAGGGCAACCACCAATCTGCCGTTTTAGGGATATGCCCACTCTGGACGTGAATGGAATCACACGGTCCGTGGCCTTTTGTGTCTAGTGTCTTTCACTCACCGTGATGCCTTCAAGGTTCATCCATATTATGGCAGGTGTTAGTGCTTTTTTTTAATGCAGAATAAAATTCTATTGCATGGACGGTATCTTTTGTCTTTCGATTCATATATGAACATTTGGGTGGTTTTCACTTTTTAGCTATTGTGATTAGCGCTGCTATAAATATCTGTGTACCAGTGTTTTATTATTTGTTTTCTGTTTTCATTGATCCTGATCTATACCTAGGAGGACACATGCTGGGTGATACAGGGGTTTTACCTTTAACTCTTGGAAGCAAGGTCACTTCTTCATAGAGCTCTCCATCAACCTCACCTGCCTCCTCCCCCTCCTCCCCCCACATAGCTGATTTCACCTCCTTTTTCTCTCATAGCGCTTTCCAAAATACCCCACATAGCAACGCTGGGATCCAAACCCAGGACTTGTGGCTCCGAATCCCGGCTTTTTGCCCTGCCCCACAGAGCTGACAGTAGCCTCCACGTTGGGCTGACCTCACTTTATAGATGAGGGTGCTCAGGCTGGAAGCCTGTCCAGGCCACCCAGCTCCTAAGTGGCAGCTGGGCTCTGGCCAATCTCAGCTCTGGCACCTGGTCTTCAGATCCCGTGGTCTATATACTGTGCTCCTAAATGGACAAACGGGGTGGGTTTTTTTAATGTGGCCTCCTCCATTCCTGGGGGTGCTGAGAATCTCGCAATGTTCCATCCCTGAGAAATCAGTCTCTCTCCTCTGGGATCTGCTATGAGGCCAGTTTCTGAAGCAAAGAATGATCTCCAAGATCTTTGGCTTGGGCACATTTATTTGGGCTCTTCATACACATCTATATATATATTGGGGGGGGTTTTCCATGATAGGAGGTAAGGGAGGAAATGACACTTTATTGTTCTGTCTTTTCCATTTTCACGCCGCACAAGGAACCGGTGCGAGCAGGACGCCAGGGGCCGGCGGCAGCCTCTCAGGTGTAGCCCACCAGGCGCGGGGTGCAGGGGAAGGTCTTGCGCATGCTCATGCACTTCTCCTTGTCGATGCAGAGCGTGTTGACCTTGATGGCCAGCTCGTGCTCCAGCCGGCACTTGGTCATCAGCAGCAGCTGCAGCATGTCCTGCGTCTCCCGCAGCCGCAGCCTCAGCGTCTGCAAGGTGTCGTTGATGGTGAACGCCTCGTTCACGAGCCTGGCGCGAGAGCAGAGGAGAAGGCACGGTTTGGCACCTGCTAGGGGCCAGGAACTGTGCCTCGAGCATGGGGAGACAGCCCTGAGCAAGACGGACGAGGCCCGGCCGTCAGGGAAGAAGAGGTGGGACACACAGACAAGACCGTTGGCAACGGGAGCTGCCGAGGTTGAAAAGCACAATGGATGAAACGGGATGTTTGGGGAAACCATCTGGTGGGTCCGGCAATCCCGCGCCTCGGTATATACACCCACGAGAACTGCAAGTTCTTGTGCAGCCCCGATCACAAGAGTCAAAGGTGAAAACAGCCCCAATGGCCTTGACTGGAGGAATGAACCAACAAAAGGCGCTCTGTCCATACGATGGCCTATCATTCAGCCGTACTACAAAGAAACAGAACACGGACACCTGCCACCCACGGCTGACCCTTGAAGACTCACGCTGAGTGAAAAGAACGCAGACACAAGAGGTTGTGCATTATGTGAATTACATGACTCGTCCAGAGGAGGCAAATGCACAGAGACAGGAAGAGGAGTGGCTGCCCGGGGCTGGAGGAGGGTTTGTGGGGTTTCCTTTTGGGTGGAATGAAGGAAACTGTTCTGGGGCTCGATACACACGGACACACGAGTGAGCGCACACTCACGTGCTGCCTGGGGCTCCTGAGCCAAACGTGGCCCATCCGTGCTCCCCGTCGACCCCTTCAGGGGCACAGCTGGTGGACTGGAGGAAGGGAGTTATCCCTGAGCATCGAGCCTTCCGGGACAACATCTGGTCCCCCAAAGCCCTGTTCTATCCAAGTCCCCTGGGGGTGGGTGACCAGAGAGCCCTTGGCCCCAGAGGGTGTTGGAACCCAATCTGAGCATCTACGAAGTGGGGACAGATGGAGGTGGGATCGGGAGAGCTTCCCCCCGGGTTTCACCCAGGACCCGGACCCCTGTCCGCCCAACTGAGCGGGACCCGGGACACAACACCCACTTCCAACGGTGAAGACCTTCCAGGCCAGCAGCAGGCAGCCAGGTCTTCAAGTTCAAAGCCTGGGCTCACTTTCCCTGCCCACTCCCTGCCAACACACGCCCAGCTGTTCTGTTTCCTGAATGATTATCTCAGGCTGCGCAAACATCAAAGACCATCACCTGGGGCCATTCAGAGTCTTCTTCCTCCTTCCTCCCCGGCTCTCCTCTCCTCGCCTGCACATATCTAGCTCAGGCCGGGGACAAGCCACTGAGTCCTGGGGTTTTTGTGACGCAGCAGCTAGCTAATCCAGCATCCCTAGCATGGAGGGCACCCACAGCCAAGGGGCCTGCCCCTGGTCACACAAATCCCCATGTCTGATGGCCCGTGCATGCCATGCCTGCTGTCATCCCATTCCAAACCCCAGCCCCGTGCCCCCCAGGCCCCCATTTCTGGGCCTGCATGAGCCTTGCACCTCCTCTCCAGTGAGGAGGGCCTGTGTCAACAGAAGCAGCCTCTCTTGCACAAAGCAGGATGGACGGGATTAAGTTATGCCAGCGTTCACGGGTGACAAACTTTACAAAGCGGGAGACAGAGACCGAGGGACGTGCCCTGGTGCCTTACACGGGCTGGCGGTGGGGGTGCGGGGAACTCTGGCCTTTGCTTAGCTCTCAGGGGAAACCTGGAGGGTCCCCAGAGCACAAGGCGGGGGAGGCTATCCAGGGGACCCCAGAAGGCTAACCACCCCCTCCCCAGGGTCCTGCTGAGTGCCCTCATAGGTGGCAGGGAACCCATTGTTCAGACCAGGTTTCCTGAGAGCTCGTGGCCCCGCCCCTCGGAGTCCCCCACTCACTTGAACTGCGGGATGTCCCTACACAGCTCCACATTGGGGCGCCGGGTCCGGGACTCCAGCCTCGTCTGCGCCACCTTCAGGGGGTACTCCTTGGCCGTGATGGACCTTTCCAGAAGCATGATGGTATTCTCTGCCTGAAAGATCTCCTGCAGCGTCTGGGGGAAACACGCGGGGTGTCATGGAAGGAGCAGCCCCCTCCCCCCCAGGGGCAGAATGCTTCACCTGCTCTTTCCCCAACCAGGAGGGCTGTGGGGGCGGGGACTGCACTCTTCCGAGTCAACCTTGGGAGAGCGGCTTGAGCACTTCCGGTCACCCAGGACCCTGCGGACACGGGGGAGGGACAGGTGCCAAGGTTGTGTTCTCAATCTCCAACATCCCCTGGAGGTAGCCACTTAGTGTTTGGGAGAAAGGCCTTTAAGATGAACACCATAAGGGGCACCTGGGTGGCTCAGTGGTTAAGCATCTGACTTCTTCAGCTCAGGGCATGATCTTACCACTCCCGAGTTCGAGCCCTGCATCGGGCTCTGTGCTGACAGCTCAGAGCCTGGAGCCTGCTTCAGATTCCGTGTCTCCCTCTACCCACCCTGCTCACTCTGTCTCTCTCTCTCTCAAAATAAAATAAAGACATAAAAAAATAAAGCTAGAATCGGAAAAAAGTAAATCGCAAGAAACCGGTGGTGAAGCGTCAATATTTGTGTTGGGAGTCTTTTAGAGAACTCTATTTCTGTGTCTGAAATTTTCCATATAAAAAATAACAGCATGAGAAGACAAACGGAGAACGGGCACCAGAAGGGGCGCGATCCTGCGCCCGCCGACCGCAAGCACACCAGAATCGAGAGTCCTCTGCGGATGTCACCTCACTGTGGCTGACACACTCGCTCTCCTCCCTGTGAGCCGCTCCAGTTTCCCTGGTGCGCTCCTCCTTCCAGAAGATTCTTCATGGGTGGGCTGCGCTACCACCCCGGGCAGACTTGGCAGGGCCCGATGGCGCGGGCACACATGCCCCATTCTGACAAGCCTGCCTTCCGCTGTTTGTCCGTCTCCCTCCCCAGCACGTATGCTCCAAGAAGTTGGGGGCTCTGCTTTGCCCATACTGTACCCTCATCACCAGGAGCAGAGCTTGGTGCAGACCGAGGGCTACTAGATAAAACCCAGCACCCCCCGTTACACGCGACTTCAGATCCACCACAAAGCACAGATAGTGTGTGCCAGCTAAAGCACCAGACACACTTACGCTAAAAAAAAAAAAAAAAAGATTTGTTCTTGCTCCAAAAATTCATGTTTAACTGGACAGGCTGCTTTTTATTTGCTCAATAAACAGTCATTGAATGAATGAATGAATGAGTTACGGGGGGGGGGGGGGTAGGTCTGGAAGTCTAGATGTTTAGCTTGTTCTCCCCCACTGTCCTTGTCCACCCTGAAGTTTGGGAACACCATGCCCTAAACTTTTTTTTTTTTTTACATTCTTATTTATTTAATTATTTTTGCTTTATTTATTTTTGAGAGAGAGAGAGAGAGAGAGAGAGACAGCGTGAGCCAGGGAGGGTCAGAGAGAGAGGGAGACACAAAATCTGAAGACAGGCTCCGTGCTCTGAGCTGTCAGCACAGAGCCCAATGCGGGGCTCGAACCCACGAACCATGAGATCATGACTTGAGCCAAAGTTGGATGCTTAACTGATTGAGCCACCTGGGTGCCCCAACGTGCCCTAAACTTTATATTGGTCCAGTCCATCTCAGATTTCAGTATCAGGGAAGACTGCTTACACATGAATACGCCGCCTCCTGAATGGGGTGGGGATCCCATGAGACCCAAGTCCCCGCCTTCAAGGACATTACATTCATATTGTTTTCCCTCTTTTGGTGAGCTAGGAAAGGTTCACAAGTCATAACCGGTACCTGGGTGACTATTTTAGCTAAGCTGAGCCCATATGCTACTTAGAATAAGAAATCTCTTAAAAGACAATTTTTCCCCAAAGAATTCAAGTCCTGACTAACCTATCCACTTAGGAAAAAAGCCAAGAAAGAGAGCGTTTTGCTATTTCAAGGTAACAAAAGGATGCCCTTTTCCTATTGGGGTCCAGCCGGGTGGCAGGGCTATGCAAGGTCAAGGGGGCTGCTCCCCCTCCTTCAAAGCCCATGAGGAGGGAGCCTGGCCCCCTCACCTGGTCCTCACGGAGCCACCCAGCAGCAGAGCGCCACCGACCACGTGTTGGTTAAACATTATCCCACGAGTGTGTTCTGTGCTCAGCACACGGGCACATGTAAACACTCAGGCGCAGAGACCTCTCTCTGAGAGGTTGTGGGGATTTTCCTTAGAAACCTGCCCCTTTGTGTGGAGGGGAGGGGGGAGGGAGGGCTGGCACAGATATGCAAATCTCCAAAAGCACCACCCCAGCCTGGTACAGAAGAAAATCGAGCCTTCTAGAGCTGAAAAATGCTTCTTGGCATCACGTTAGCCCGTGCGGAAAACAGCCCTTCCCTCTCGGGTCTGCACGTCGTCGGCAGCCTGTTGGCGAGGTGGGTAAGCAGGCGTGACTGGGGGGCTGGCCGCTGGGGGTCGCTGCCAGCCCTGCCCCCTGCCTGAGCCCATGAAAGCAGCTCCCAGGATGCTCGGCTTTCTCTTAGCTGCTGTTAAGACAACCTTGAGCTGCTCCCAGGCTGTGTTTATGGTGGTTTCTCCCCTTTGCTCTTCATCCCCTGGTCCCCAGCTCAGGGCTCGGCCAGCCTCCCTGGGGGCCTGCAGCTTTACAAGAGGCCTGTCTCTTGAGTCTAAGGATCGTGCTAACACGCAGTCATGTGCTCAGTCATTTCTTCACTCACTCATCCCTCTGCGGTCTCATTGATTCACTCACTGGCTTAACCAAATGTTCACTGAGCAACTATTAGGTGCGAAGCACTTCGAGGGATTGGACCCAGCGTTGAACAGCACAGACAGAAACCCTATCCCGGTGGAGTTTACATTCTAGTGCAGAATTCACTCACTCAGGTAGTCCTCTGTGTAACAAACATTTATGATACGCAACAAACATCGCTTACTAGGCACCAACAAGCACTTTACTACAACCCCAAGTGCTCTCTTGAGCATGGCAGAAATTAAAGTTCCTTCTACCGTCTATGTGGGAAAAATGCATTGGATGTCATTAGAGTGCAGGACATTGGTGGGGACGGGGCCCCACAAGGGGCGTCCAGTGCATGTTCATTTCAGTTCTCGGGGAACCCCCCTGCCGCCACGGCGGAGGGACAGGGACGCAGCCGCACAATGAACGGGAGTTCTCGGAGAACTGAAATTCACCAATTATTGTTCAAGCCTGCCAGCCCCTGGCAGGAGGTCACCGGCAGCGGTGGAATCAAGAGGCTTTGGCAGGGAGTGGGCTGCAGCAACATTTTAATAAGTTTGCTCTGCTTTCCTTATTTGTTTCCTTGTGGCTCCTTTCTAGTTAGGGTAAGCGCCGCTGCTGGTTTTCCACGGACACAAGAAACGGAAATACATTTTAAATGAATGTGTTTTTAAGCCCTTTACAGGGACTGGATCTAAATTGAAATGTAGAATAGCCCAGGTGGCTCGTGGATCTGGTGAAATCGAGAAGGTGGCCCAGGAGTGATGGAATTTGGGAAACCCAGTATCACATGGGCTCCCAGGTACATGGGTACAGAGGTGAGAGAATGCAGGGGGGCCGGGGAGCTGGGCGGGCAGTCACAGCCCAAATGAGGATGCTAAGGGACAAGAGCCCCTGTGAAGTCCGGTGCCTCCCTCTGCCGGGGTTGTCGGGGTGCGGGGTGCTGGGTATTGTCTGTTCCTCCAAGCTACCACCTCCTGTCTTCCCTTGGCATTTCTTGAGCAGGCCTGCCTGTGCATTTTCCAGAATGGTAGGGGTTTTCCAGAATCGGCCACTCTAGAATCCATCAATGACTCACACCCAAGACAAATCTGCCCAAGCCAGTGTACTCTGCCCAAACTCCTCCCCATAACCTGGTGTCCAGCCTCCGTCACTCACAACCAGGGTCCTAGAAGGGAGAAAAAAGCCACACACACACACACACACACACACACACACGCACGCACACACGCATTCTGTCCTGTGTGTGCAAGCCAGCGTGTGTCCTGCCAGCATGTGCAATGACTCAGACTCCAAAATTCTGAGTCCAAGTGTGGACTGACCAAGGGCAGGAGCTTGAGCCACAGTAGCCTTGATCTTCATGCTCAGGAGGAAGGTAAGAATTTGCCTGGTGCCAATGGAGCCACCAAAAGCCAGCCTGGGCCACCAAGCTCCAGGTCAGCCCATCCTTGGACCCCAAGTTCCACAGTGTCCTGTGGGAGAAGAGCCCCGGGTCTAAGACGATGACCCACACATCGCAGTACACCCCCTCCTGGGTGTATACCGTGGGAACATGAGACCACTGGGGATAAACACGTCAAGGAAGCTCAGTGCGCGATCACTCGGACTGAGCAGTAAGCTGGCAGTGGATGCCCTTGACCACGGAGAAGTAAGACACAGCAGACAGGCCCTGCAGGGGATTTTGGTGCCCTTAGCTGCACAGGATTAGTCGCGGGCAGGACCAGAGGTGGGTCTTTAAAACAAAGGCAAGGGAGTGAGCTATATTATACAGTCTCTTTTGAGAAAATTAAGAATGCCCGCACCTACGACAGCCATGTACATTTCGTAAGAACACATCTTGGCCAAGAGATCCGTGTTCAACAACTAAAATGATCATCTCTGGGAAAGTCGTCTACGGGAGAACAGGGGTTGAGCAGGAAGAGGAGGCGAAAGGAGGGAAAAAGAAATAAGCAAGGGGCTTTTTATAAACAGGATGCGCCAAGAAGTGAGGAATATTATAAACTCATCTCTCTTCCCTGGGGTCAGAAAGGGAAAAATTCCCACAACCCTACCAGATTTAAAGTTTCCTTTTAAAATAACTTCTTTAGGTGTTTTTTTTTTTCTTTGTAATGGGAGAAAGCCAATTAAAGAAAAAAATACCATCTGATGGTCAAGGGTACTGATTCTGGACTCGGGCTGTGTGTCAGAATCGCCGGGGAGGGTTTTAATTGTTTTTTTTTTTTTAATGTTTATTCTTGAGAGAGAGAGAGACAGAAAGCATGAGTGGGGGAGGGGCAGAGAAAAAGGGAGACACAGAATCTAAAGCAGGCTCCAGGCTCTAAGCTATCAGCACAGACCCCGACACGGTGCTCGAACTTGGGAACCGCAAGATCATGACCTGAGCCGAAGTCAGACGCTCAACCAAGTTACCCAGGTTCCCCATTGGGAAGGTTTTAAAAAATACAGATGCCTGGGGTGCCTGGGTGGCTCAGCTAGTTGAGCACCTGATTCTGGGTTTCAGCTCAGGTCATGATCTCACAATTCATGGGATCAAGCCCCATGTCAAGCTCTGTGCTGATGGTACATAGCCTGCTTGGGATTCTCTCCCTCTCTCTCTCGCTCTCAAAATAAATACATAAATTAAAAAAAAAATACAGATGCCGGGCCCCCCCAGAGGGTCTGATTTCATGGATCTGGGTATCGGGATGTCTCAGGAGCTGAGTAGTTGCAAAGTGCAGCCACAGTCAAGCCCCGTTGAATCAAGCGATGCAGAGACACACGAACATTGTAAGTTTCCAAGGGAAGGAAGCAGTCACCGACTTGCTGTTGTAAATCAAGCCTGTCTGTCTTGGCAGGGAGCCCTGAGTGGGGTCAAGTGATTAAGTTCATCCCCAATGCTGACCGTGCAGGTCGGAGATATTGTTTGAGGCTTCCGGAAAGGGGTCTGGAGGAGAAGAAGCAGCCTCGACACAGGGTTGAATCTGATGCCAACAACTTTGAAAACCAGACACTCCAACCCCTCTTCTTCTCTCACTGTGGCCCGGGTCATCCAGACCCCTGCCCAGGCAGGCAGGAAACTCAGTGCATGGGCAACCTTGCAAGGTGGGAAGGTCTGGGCAAGCCCAACACCCTCCCAAGGTCAGGATCCCTCAGACTTCCCCCCACACACACCCCCACACACAGAACGACACAGATGTCCCAAACACTGCCACCTCCTTTTGCACACTGTCCCCTCTGCCTGGATGCTCCTTACCCAGACATCCACGGGGCTCATTCTCTCCCCTCCTTCAGGTTGTGGTGGCTGGAATGCAACCCCCCAAACTGGCCGGCCCTCCCAACCACCCAAACCCCTACTCTCTCTCTCCAGTCCTTACACCAGCTAAGTAGTATGTGTTTTATTCATTAATGGTACTCCTCTGCCCCAACCAGAAAGCAAGCTCCAGGGCGCCAGTGTGGCTCAGTCAGTTAAGTTGATCAAGTCGGTTAAGTTGGTTAAGTGTCCGACTCTTGATTTCGGCTCAGGTCATGATCTCATGGGTCATGGGATCGAGCCCGATGTTGGGCTCCGTGCCGACAGCACAGAGCCTGCTTGGGATTCTCTCTCTCCCTTTCTGCCCCTCCCATGCTCACACATTCTCTCTCAAAATAAATTTTAAAAGAAAGGAAAGGAACTTCCAAGTGAGGACGGAATTTTGTTTTGCTCACTGCTGAATCCTCAATGCCTATACTGATCAATGCCTGGAACACTGTAATAATAATAATAATGAACACCCAACACTTGAAATTGTGCTCACTATGTGCTAGGTACTTTGCAGAGGGCTTTGCATATATGGACCCATTGGTTGGTGCTCAATGAACACTTGTTCCCAGGACGGACTAATACACACACCACAGGGTGTTGGTTAAATAGAGGACAGGGGCACCTGGGTGGCTCATTTGGTTAACCATCTGACTCTTGAATTGGCTCAGGTCACGATCTCATGGTTCTTGAGATTGAGCCCCATGTCAGGCTCTGCACTAACAGAGTGGAGCCAGCTCGGGATTCCCCCCCGTCTCTCTCTCTCTCTCTCTCTCCCTTTCCCACAGTCCCCTCTCTCAAAATAAGTAAATAAACTTCAAAAATAAATACAAATAATACAATGAGGACAGATGGCAGCAGCCTGCCTGACTTTATCCAAACCCTAGCCCAAGCTAGGGGACCCGAGCAAGTGTCCTCAGCTCTCTGAGCCTTTCCAGTAACCCGGGGACGGTCATCACCCCCACTGCACAGAGTGGAGGTGAGACGATCAGGTGGCGAGCCTGGGAGGAGCCGTGAGACACACACGCACATCTCTGGAGCACATGAACGGCAGGGCTCATGCCGGACCTGCTCCTCCCAAAGCAAGCATGCGCATGCATGTGTGTGTGGTTCTCCCACAGACGCCCCCCGGAGAGGGCCCCAAGGAAGTCATCATGCGCCTTCCCCATGATGGGCCAAGTAGAGTGATGTCTGTCTGTCTGTCTGTCTCTCCCTCTCTCTCTTTCTCCTTCCCCAGTCCCTGAGCTCTGAGGGCTTCCCAGAAGCACCTCCTTCCCCCCACCCCCTGCAAGCCTTAGGGGTGTTAACCTTTCTGCTCCCACAAAGCCCAAGAAGCAGGGGGAAAGCTCCCGGGGCAGGGCGCAGCCTGGCTCACCAGAGGCTGGGCGGGCCGCCGCGGGATTGGTCCAGGGGGTCACCCCATGGGAGGAGCCTCAGCCGCCTCGGCCCAGGAGCTGGAGCTCGGCTGGGAAGGAGGTGGTGACCGAGGAGGGCTCACCTCACTCAGCTCCCTGGGCCCCAGCTCTGTGAGCTGCAGGCCACCTGCCAGTCGAGGATGTGAGCCCCTGAGCCTCCCTCACGGAGGGGCAGGTCGCCTTGGGCCACTGAGCCCTTTGCGGTCACACAGATCTACATTCAGATGCCAGCTCCTGACCGTGAACGGGTCACTTAACCTCTCTGTGCCTCGTGCAAGGAAGTGCTCAGTCATCATCCCCTGGGCCCCTTTTTGCTGGGCTCCTGTTCTCCTGGAGAACATGGCGCTAACCCACAAGGCTGCCGTGGGCATTAAACGAGATAAGGTGCGTCAAGTTCGAGTCCAGCGCCTGACACCCGCCATGGGGCTGTCCTGTGTCCCTACCCTACCCTCAGCCCTAACATGTTCAGTCTGTTAGACTTTTCCTTTAGGATCATTGGTCTTTTTTCTTTTTTTTTTTTTTTTAATCTAAGACAATAGGAAACTTAGATTCATTTGACAGAATTTGGCTTCGCAGGCAACTTAACTTCCCTCAGATCTCCAGTCCAAGGATCAGATTTAACCTCCACGAATCTCAGCTTCTGGAATGTGGCTGTGGGGGGGGGGGGGAGCCAGAACCGGTCAGAGGCAGATGGTGGGCCACATCCTCCCAACCCCCTCCCCCAACAGAAGTTCTTTCTGGTAACCAACCCCCCTCCAGGCAGACCCCCAGCCACACGGGCCTCCATGCCGGGTGTCTCAGAGGTAGGAGCCCCGGGCGGGAAGTCAGGAGACCCAGGTTCTCCTCCAAAGCCTAACACAAACCAGCTGTGGAGCCCACACGGGCACTCAGAGCCCAGGGCTGCCCAGGGCTGCACCGGGGATTTCCTTACCCGCCAGATGGGGACTAAGGCCTGCACTCCCCCGGGGGCTCGGGTGCTGCAGGGCTCCTGGACCAGGCGATGTGATGTGCGCTGTGCCCCGAAGCATCATGGGTCTGCCCCGCCTCGCACCTGCAGCCATTTCCCTGAGACCCACCCTGAGAACTGTTAGCTGTAGGTATGTCTGTGTGTGTGTGTGTTTGTTTGTTTTTTATGTTTGTTTATTTTTGAGAGAGAGACAGAGCTCGAGCAGGGGAGAGGTAGACACAGATTCCGAAGCAGGCTCCAGGCTCTGAGCTATCAGCACAGAGCCCGACATGGGGCTCGAACTCACAAACTACATGGTCATGACCTGAGCTGAACTTGGAAGCCTAACTGATTGAGCCACCCAGGCACCCCTGGATTTGGTTTTTAAGTCTTCAGGTCAACCCCCTTCTGATGTCAGGGAGTCTCAGTACACAGCCTTCTGGAACATCTTGAAGATGCTCTAGCTGGTGGACAGATGATTCTGTGAGGGTCCCTGGGGTAGATATTTCAGGCTTTAGGGGTAGCGGGATCCTGTGTTTCAATAAAACTTTATTTACAAAAACAGACTGCGAGGAGGCAGGGTTGGCCCTGGGGCCGGAAGTCTGAGGTGCTGCAGTCCATCACAGAGGAAGCCCCATCACCGGAAACAGCCCAGCTCACACAAGGCTGATGCTTCTCTGAGGTTTCCTGCATCTGTGGACCAGCATCGCTGGACTCTGAGCGCTTATTAGAAATGCTGGGGCACCCGGGTGGCTCAGACGGTTAAGTGTCTGACTCTTGATTTCAGCTCAGGTCATGATCTCACGGTTTATGGGTTTGAGCCCTGAGTCAGGCTCTGTGCTGACAGTGTGGAGCCTGCTTGGGATTCCCTCTCTCCCTCTCTCCCTGCCCCTGCTTCACCAGAATAAACAAATAGAAAAAAAGGCAGGGTCTCAGGCCCTGCTCCCCGACCTACCAAGGGAACTGCATTTTCACAAAACCCTCAAGCGATCCCATGCACAAAAAGTTTTAAAATGGGAGGACGGGGTTGGAGTCAGAGTTGGAGGCAGATCTCTCTGGCCACCATTTGGAGGATGGACACAGGGGACCAAGGTGGGAAGCCGCTGGCCAGTGGGCAAGGCGGGATGGAGAGACACGGAAGGCAGGAGGCCACCAGACTATTCAGAAAGCAAAGCAGGGAGCGCTGGTACCCAATGGGAGCATGCCGAGGGAGAAGCCAGATTTCACACACCTCGGCCTCCCCAGCCCCTAAAGCCAGGAGGAACCGCCTAGAAGAGAGATGTGGGAGCCACCAGCCTATGTTCGAATGCTAACACCAAACTGCTGAGCGTGTGGCCTTAGCAAATCGCCACACCTCTCTGAGCCTCAGTTTCCCCATCCGTATAAGGGAGGTAATAGTAGTATCTTTCATCGATGGTGACTGTGAGGATTGATGTCGGTCCCCCATGTTTGGCGTTGTGGCCGGCACACAGCAAGCGCGCCCTAGATCTGGGCTTCTCCATCAGAGCACTTTCTTTTTTCCTTTTTTAAAATGTTTATTTTTGAAACAGAGAGCGAGGGAGGGGCAGAGAGAGGAGGAGACAGAGAATCCCAAGGAGGCTGTCAGCGCAGAGTTTGACCCAGGGCTCAATGGCATGAACCATGAGATTGTGACCTAAGCCAAAATCAAGAGTCAGCCGCTCAGTGGACTGAGCCCCACAGGCCCCGCCCCCCTCCAGAGCACTTCCTGTCTGTTCATCTGTCCTTCATGTATTCATATATGTACTAGATAGTAGATATACTTATTTACTGCCGTTTTTTTTTTTTCTCTGCCAAGCCTTAATGCCAGGAGACCAGGGCTCCTCAGCCTTGGCATTACTGACATCTGGGGCTGGTTTACTGCTGATGGGGGGGGGGGGCCCTGCACGCTGCGGGGACGTTAGCAGTGGCCCTGGTGTCACCCACTAGATCCCAGTCATAACAACCCCACACCTCCCCCACTGTTCCCTGTCCCCCTGGGGTGCAACATGGTCCCGTTGAAAGGTCACTGATCTAAAAGTTACCTGCGATTGTGACTTGTTGCCATCATTATTATTCTTAGGCTGTCCCCCTGGGGGTGGGGGTGGGGTGCTCACATCCTAAGTTGGGGTAGGAACTCTGCAGCAAGACACGTGGCCCCAAATCCAGGCCCCCCCCCCCCACTTACTAGCTGGGGTGGGGCCGGCTTTAGGCAAATCACTCAGCCTCAGTTTCCTCATCTGTAAAATGAGGCTAATGATGATCCCTTCTTCATAAGACTGTAAGAGGGAATGGGGAGATAACACAAGAAAAGCACAGACAATGCTGGCTTCACACAGTAAGCATGGTCTTTAGAGATTAGGGCGAATCATCTCTTTTCCCCTCTTGTACCCCGACGGCGAAGCAGACCCTGGGTGATCAGCCACCCTCAGTCCATGCAGGAGAGCAGGTAAGGGCAAACCCCCCACCTCCCTGTGTGGGCAACTGCCAGGTCTGCCTAGGCCGAAACGAACTTCAAGGCTCAGCAGAAAAGTGCCCTGATATTCCTGGCTAGAACAGAAACCCATCCAAAGGCTCTGAAGGGATGGGAGGGGGTCCAGTGAGGTCGTTTGCCATGTAAAACTATCTGCCTGCGTCTTGTCTTGTGACAGCAGAGAAAGCGTCTAAGGCCAGGAAATTATTTTTGATGTGGAGGAAAAAAATTGGATTTAGCAGTTCCAGCCGGCCCGAGGCTTCTGGATGCTTTGTGCAACCTTGCAAATTCATTGTTTTCCAAATTGCGTGAAGCCAAGGGGTTTCCAAGGAGATGCCTGGCTCAAAGGCAGCTCTCCCAGCTCAGGAAGGGAGCGGGCAGCTTGGAATCCTTTTGCTGGTCAAATGGCGGCAGGGCTTCAAGGGCAGCCACGCCCGGGAGCGAGGGGGGTGAGGACGGCAGCCACCTCACCAGACACTCAGGCCGTGAAAGGTCCAGAGCGTGGTGTCCCAAACTCGGCACCCTGACATTTGAAGACAGGTGTTTCTTTGTTGCGGGGGCTGTCCTGCGCCTGTGAGGTTTTTATCAGCGTCCCTGGATTCTACCCGGTATCTGTCAGTCGCACACCTTCCTCCCAAAACCTCTGCAGACATTGGCAAATACCACCGGGGAGGAAATCCACCCCAGGCGAAGAGCAGGATAGATGTTGACTAAGCCCTGCTCCCAGTCAGTGCTGTCAAGAGGTGGCCAGCGGCCTCCAGACAAGGCCAGGCTAACACAAACACCAGCTGCTGAGAGGCTGTCTGAGGTTACAGGGCCTGCAAGTCCTGGAGGGCTTTGGAAACTGTTGGAGGCTCCCTGCTAGAGAGGGCACTTGTGTGAGTATGAAAATTCATAGTAATTCACTAGCTTGGGTCCTTCAAGCATCTCCTTAGCATTTATCACACTTTTTAAAAAAATTTTTTAATGTTTATTCATTTTTGAGAGAGAGATGGAGACAGAGCGTGAGCAGGGGAGGGGCAGAGAGAGAGGGAGATGCAGAATCCCAAGACAGGCTCCAGGCTCTGAGCTGTCAGCAGAGAGCCCAACACAGGGCTCAAACCCACAGACTGTGAGATCATGACCTGACTGAAGTCGGACACTCAACTGACTGAGCCGCCAAGTGCTCATATCACAATTTTTAATTAATTGTGTTTATATATTTTTTAAACCAGTCTCCCCCAACTGAACATAAGCCCCCTTGAGGGCAGGGATCTTGTCCTGTTCATCATTTATCCTCAGCACCTAAAGAGTCTAGTACTAAGTAAGATGTGCTAAGTAATTACCTGCTGAGAGGGGATTAACACACATCTGCTGCATGTGTACACCTGGGAGACACACCCGGAAAACTTGTTAAAACTCAGATGGATGGGTCCCAGAGTTTCTAATTCAGAAGGGCTGGAAAGGAGCCCATGAATTTGCATTTCAAACACGTTAAGGATTGATGGTGCAGCTGCTGGTCCAAGGACCACACTCTGAGAAACACCGGTCTGAACTCAGAGCCTCTGGTTCTCGATCTTGGCTGGGGTAAGTTTACAAGGTTGGATGCCCAGGCCACACCCCAACCACTTAAAATCAGAACCCTCAGAGGTGAGACCCAGGCACGTGGGTGGTTCCCGGGTGCAGCCAAGCTCAAGAACTGCTCACCTGCCCCCCCCCCCCCGATCTCACAGGTGGGAGGATTACTCCTGTCACATACAGTAAGACACGGAGATTCAGGAGTTAGTTACTGTCCCAAGATCTCTTAGCTGTACCAAAATTCATCCCTGGTCTCCTGACTCCAGAGGCCATGATCTTTCAGCCACCTTGCCGTTCCTCCCGGCTGATGGGAGCTGAGACTATGGCTTGTTACCATCTTTCCAGCTGATATTTATCGAGCACCAGTATGGTCACCAACACAGCTTTTGTCCCCCCTCACAAATATCTGCCAAACATTACTGCTCCCATTCGACAGAGGGGGAAACCGAGGCACAGAGTGGTGAAGCAATCTGGCCTTGACCCTTTGGCCAGGAAGTGCTAGAGCCAGAACTGAACGCAGCCCTCGGCACGGCACAGTGAGGCTCACGCTTGAGGGGCGGGGCGGGGCGGGGGGGGGGGGGGGGGGGGGGGGGGGGGGGGGGGGGGGGGGGGGGGGGGGGGGGGGGGGGGGGGGGGGGGGGGGGGGGGGAAGGATGTTGAGATGCAAGAAGAATCTGGACAAGGTGAGCAGATGCAACAGCTAGGCTCATATACGACGCTGTGCAAAGGGTCCCGAGCAGGCAAAGGGCCAAAGACCCAAGAGTGGATAAGACACAACCTGTAAGAAACTAGGTAACACCCGGCCCCAGGTGATGCCAAAACAGCTCTCTGCCCCTGGCCAGGCCGCATCTTATACTCTTCCTGTCTCTGCAGTAACCAATCCCAGCGATTGCCCCACCTCCGGCTTCCATTCGAGGCGTATGATTGGTTAACACCAATTGGCTTCCAGGCGAGGCGTATGATTGGCTAACACCAACTAGCGGTGGGAGGAGGGAAGGAATAGCTTCCCTGAGCCTTGCTGGTTCTCTCCCATTCTCTTCCCACTTCTCCTGTCCGGTCCCTCCACCTTCTTACATTTGTTGGACACCTTCCAGCTCCAGTCCTCCGCTCTATCTTCCTGATTCTAGGCGCTTCTCTCCCATTTGTTCAGTGTCACAGCGGACAGATAATGGGCGACACAGCCCTCCCATCCCCACCATCGTCCTGCCATTTGGCAAAGCCCTCAGAACTGCCCATACTTGAACTCTCGGGTAGGGGGAGGCTTCATGATGGGTGTCCCCAGGCACACAGCCCAGGGACAGGAGACAGGAGACCTAGGCCCTCGTGCCTAGGAGAGCCTTGGACCCTCCTGGTGCAAAGCGGCGCATCAGGCAGAGACCTACCGCCTCCCGCCCGGAGGCTTTTCCTGAGTTAACTTGCTATAACCCGCATACCGTCTGTGCAGTTATTTCCGATGTTTCTTCAAATCGACTCCCTTGTCAGCCTTTGACAAACGATACTTGAAATGCTATCTTTATTTTATTGCCACAAGTAGAAAACGAATCTCTCTAGCCATTCATAGAGGCGACCATAACAAGAGAGTAAAAGGAAAAAAGAAGCGAAGGCTTGAAGCCTGCCCAAGACTGGATGCCTCAGCTGTCAGAAAGATGGTCAAGGTGGGTCAGTGTCACGTCCAGACGGGCCTCACGCTCTGGGCAGGCCTGATGGAGGGAACTTGAAAAGGGAACTTTCTCACCACGCTGCACTGGACTTAAGGCCTGCCCACCCCCCACTGCCCCTCCTCACCAAACTGCCCGCGCCCACAGGGGCAGGCAGGCCCGCTCCACTTCCCCTGGCCTGGGCCAGTTTTAGAAAGAGCCGTCAGTAGCTTGGCTGTGGGTACCCGTGCTGGACGGGATCCGGCTGCTTGCAAAGCACAAAACTATTTCCCAGTCCACAATGGGTTCCAGACCTCCTTGGACAAACAGAGGGGCTGGCAGTAGGGGCTGAGGCCCTCGCCCCTCAGACGCTGTGCCTTCCTGCCCTGGCCCTGCCTCCCCGGGAAATCGTGTTCTGCTGGAGTTAATGACCCCTTGGAAAGCAAAAACCCCAAGACGCCTCGGAGTGAAAGCAAAGGCTTTCAAGGTTAAAACTCAGTCCCTCTGCGTTCTGTTAAACGCTTCCCATGCCTGACTGCGTTATTCATCTGCTTTCCTGCCTTTCCTCCGACGCACAGAGCACAACGTGCCAAAGCACGAGCCTACTGGAACCCGGGCGAGTGACCCAGATGAGCGAAGCGGACCGTGATGGGGTGCGCTGGGGACTCAGGCAAACTGCAAAACCCCGGGCCCTGTCCGAAAAGGCGGCGGCCACTCAACTCCTGCCCGCTGTTCTTCTGTGGGAACCTGAGCTCAGAGCTGCTAGAGCGACCCATTTTTCAATGGAACTTGAACTTGAACTCACGAACCACGAGATCACAACCAGAACCGAAAACAGGAGTCGGACGCTTAACTGACTGAGCCACCCAGGCGCTCCTGCCAAAATGGTAAAAACAAAACAAAACAAAAATCTCTATGAGAGGACGCACAACCATACGCACATGAACGTCCAGAGCAGCTTTATAGGTTAGAGCCCGAACTGGAAACAACCCTCATGTCCTTCAACGGGCAAATGGGTGACTGCTGAACAATGATTAAACTAGGACTCTCACTTAGGCGAAGTGAAACAGCCAAAAAAAAAAAAAAAAAGGTGGGGTGTATCT
Organism: Helogale parvula; assembly: GCA_004023845.1. Taxonomy (NCBI): domain Eukaryota; kingdom Metazoa; phylum Chordata; class Mammalia; order Carnivora; family Herpestidae; genus Helogale; species Helogale parvula. Next base: position 40,020 of record PJEM01010472.1, on the reverse strand, counting down.
CCCTTTATAAGGTGGTCTAGAAAATGCAACTTCGTCTAGAGGGACAGGAAGCAGACCAGTGGTTCTGGGGGGCGGGGCAGAGGTGACAGAGACACAGGAAAACCTTTCACGTGACTCTGACGGAGGTGGTGTCCTCGTGACACAGATTTGTCAAAACTGCTCAAACTGTACGCTTGGAACCTGTGCGGCTAATGATGTGTCAAGGAGAAATAAAGTCAAAGAAAGCGTGAAATAAAGGAGAATAAAGTCAAAGAAAAACATGAGGGACTGAAGAGTAGACGGGCCGGGTTCTGCCCACAGGCTACTAGTGTTTGTCCTTGGACTCTAACCACCCAGCCAGCATTTACTGGATGCGCCTTGCGCTAACATTTCACGGGGCGCTGCGTCGCAAAGGTGGGGGGCTGCTGAGAAGTTCTTGGGACAACACCCGCTCAGGGTGAAGGAATGCTCCATGGGCACTGGCGGCTCTATCCAGAGAGAGCCTGTTACCTACGCTCTCGGGCCAAACCCTCACGGTTCTCTGAAGACTAAAGCGGTGGAACTTTTTTTTCTCTGTCAATCAAATGCCCTCTTAGACCACAGGAAGGACCAAAGGCAAACCAGGCAGCCGGGAGGCCATGGCAGAATCCAGGCAAGAGATGCTGGAGGCTCGGCCAGGGTGGAGGCAGAGGGGGGCAGAGAGAAGCAATAAGATTCCGAAAATAGAGCCAGCCGGATTTGTTGATGGAGCGGATGTGGGGTGGGAGAGGAAGAGAGGCGTCCAAGTGGTCTCTCCAAAGTTTGGGATGGAGCACTTGGAAGCTGTGGAGCGTCTGGAAGCTCCTGGAAGCACCTGGAAGCATCTGGAAGCCAGAACCACAGAAGGAGATGGGAGGGCTCCAGGTGCAGCAGGGGGCAGGCTGAAGGTCCTCAGGGCAAAGCTGGCTCCTATTTGCTGCCTCTGATGACAAGAAAGGCCACAGTGCTTACAGGACGAGAGTCGTCTACAGGAAGTCAAGAAATTCGACTTCACTCTTTGAGAGCCTGACTGAGGCTCGACTTCTGGCTTATCCTGGTCCCCCAGCTCCTGGCGTCCTTATTTGCTCCAACCACACCAACGCCCAAGATGGGAAAATGTGATTTTGACGAATCAAAATCGTGACCAAATGAGGGGCGGCAGAAACCCCGGCGGCGGGGGTGGGGAGGGGAGAAGACGTATGCCTCTGCACAAAGCAGGCAGACCCGCGGGACGGGGTAAGCGGACCCCATCTGCAGCGGGAGGGATGACCCAGTGCAGCTTGGAAGCTTGGAAATCAGATGCAATTAGGGAAAATCGGATTAGACTGGATGGCCGAAGTTTGCCTTTTAGAAGGATTTAGTTCCCCCTGTATTCAGAGTGGAAGACAGGAGGACAGGGTGGAGGGAGGGAAGGGGGGCGAGGACAGGTGCTTACCCAGATGTCTGTGGTGGCCAGTTCGCTCTACGACCTCCAATCCAGCTATTTCCTCCTGACAGCACAGACACCCCCGTCCCCCGGCCACCCCCAGCCTGTTCAAACCGCAGACCTTCAGGCCCCAGACCTGCTAAGCCAGAATGTGCATTTCAACACGGTCCCTGGGTCCTACTGGCCATTAGCACACACGCAGAGATATTCCGCACACGGCTCTACACTGCTGTTTTCCAAGAGTCAGGCTTGCACCTTCCCCCTCACACCTCGGCACACAGCTAACAACCTTCCTTCAAATCAATTCAATTGTTTAAAAAAAACATAAATGCACTGATTCGAGGATAAAATTTTAAATCGCTGTCGTCAGTGGAAAATCAGCATCGTCTGCCGTAAGTACAAGCAACCATAAAAACGCACGAAACATGGAAAACCATGTTATTCAAACTGGCCCAGTGGGGCCCGGGGAGGGGGCTCAGTCAGTAAAGTGTCTGACTCTTGATTTCAGCTCAGGTCATGATCAATGGTTCATGAGTTTGAGCCCCACGTCAGGCTCCGTGCTGACAGCGCAGAGCCTGCTTAGGATTCTTCCTCTCCCTCTGCCCCTCCCCAGCTCATGTGTGCATGCTCTCTCTCTCTCTCTCTCTCTCTCTCAAAATAAATAAATAAAATATACTTTAAAAAACTAGCCAGACACTACTCCCTGCGCCAAGTTCTTAGCCCGAGGCTGGCACTGTCTGTTTAAAAGAGGCAGAGAAGACATTCTAGCATCCAATGGGACTTCTCTCTTCAGATCTTTTCAAGGACTGAAAAAAGATGGAAGGAGGAATCACTTGCTTGTAAGAAACACACACCCCATCGCGTCCCCTGCAGGCCTGGCTCCCATACCTCAGGATTAGCGCTGTTCCATGGCGGTGTCCCCAGGACACCCCCCAACCCCGTGTCTTTCCCCCACATTGAGAGTCCACCTCCTATGGGGCACGTTCAACTCAGTCACTGGATGCAGGTGAGGTCTTATGCTGATCTGGAGTCCCAAGGGGGCCCCAGCTCCCAGGAGTCCCCAGTTCTCAATGGCAGCAGCCTGCTCCCAGGCCCTCTGCTTCAGCCTAGAGAAGTCACCAGCCTCTCTCCTGGCAGAGGTCAATATGACTGGGACACACCGCAGGCCCCAAATGCAAGGGGGAAGGGCAAGGACAGGGCCCAGGATGCAACACGAGGTTTGGGGTGTGGCCCGGGGATGGGACCCTACGAACACGGTACACGGTAAGGCTGTCTCTACCCTTCAGACCCCTGCTGCCTCAAAGTCCGCAGGGGGAATGTGCAGACCTGGCCGTTCTAAGTGGTTCCTAGAACCACTTGGGCCAAGACTTTCTTTTTGCAGCACAGGTGAGGATGGGGGCCTAGAATTCTCCAGGAATGAGTCTTGCCAAGGGGAATCAGGCTGAGCTCAAAATCAACAGTTAAAACTGTTAAAACAGGCTTCAAGCTCTGAGCTGTCAGAATAGAACTCGATGCGGGGCTCGAACCCAGGGACCGTGAGATCATGACCTGAGCCAAAGTCAGACACTTAATGAATGAGCCACCCAGGCGCCCTAAAAGTTTAATTTTTTTTAAGTTTATTTAAGAGACTGAGCGAGCATCCAAGCAGGGGAGGAGCAGAGAGAGAGTGGGAGAGAGAGAATCCCAAGCAGGCTCTGAGCTGTCAGTGCAGAGCCTGACATGGAGCTTGAACCCACAAACTGTGAGGTCATGACCCTGGAATGCTCCTTTTAAAGTTCTGGGGTGCCTGAGCAGCTCAGTTGATTAAGTGTCTGCCCCTTGGTTATGGCTCAGATCCTGATCGCACAGTTTGTAGGTTCGAGCCCCACGTCGGGCTCTGTGCTGACAGCTTGGAGTCTGGAGCCTGCTTCGGATTCTATGTCTCCCTCTCTCTCTCTCTGCCCCTCCCGTTTGCACTCTGTCTCTCTCTCTTTTTCAAAAATAAACAAACATTAAAAAATACGTTTTTGAATGACTATTAATAAAAATCCACATGATTGCAAAAAGTCTCTGATCAGCAGGGATGAGACTGTCAGTCATAATCTCAAACTTCCCCTGGAGAAATTTAGGGAAAAGACTTTGCCCCCCACCTCTGCCCAGAAGATCCTTTTCTGTCTCCATTGATAATACGAACACTTTGCTTCTATTGAATGGTTACCACCCAGCAAGCACCGTACTGGACCCTCCACACCGTAATCCACCCTGAGTCATGTCATCAAGGAGGGAGTCTTGTTCCCAGTTTCACAGGTGAGAAACCAGCCCGTGAGATGCACCAAAGGATCTTCTCGCTCACCTCCAGGCCTCAGACTTTGTGCCATGAAACAGGCCGATGCGTGACATTTGACCCACAATATGCAATGCCTCATAGGAGGAACGGACCTGCGGCACACACGTCCAGGGGGATATCGTCCAGCCGCACAATGGAAGGCCCTTCTGACATGATCTGCTGCACAGAGGAACCTAGGACACGCCGTACTCGGCGAAATAAGCCCGTCACGAAGAAACAAATGGTGTAGGAGTCCACACGCGCGAAATGCCTGGAGCGGCCAATTTATAAGAGACGGAAAGTAAGATGGTGGCTGCCAGGGGCACAGGGGCCTCGGGACTGGTTTAGTGGGCATGGAGCCCATTCCACACGGGAGTTCTCTGCAGTTGGGGAAGACGAAAACACGTTCTGGAGACGGACGGCGGTGATGGTCGAACAAGAGTTCGCTGGAACTTTGCACACGTGAACTCTACACGTAATAAGGATCGTCACGGACTGAACACTTGTTCTCCCAAAATTCACGGCAAAACCTAATCCCCACTGCGACAGTAAAGGGGGGGGGGGTCTTCGAGAAGTGATTAGGTCACCAGTAGGCTCACGAATGGCATGGGCGTGCCCTCCCGTATCCCTTTGGCCAGGACACAGCGAGAAGACGTGTCTGTGGACCAAGAAATGTGCCAGGGCGTGATCCTGAAGCTTGGCATCGCAAGAGGCAAATGTCTGTTGTTCACAAGTCTATGGTGTTTCTGTTACAGCAGCTGGAACAGACTAAGACAATCGTACATTTTTTGTTATATTTATGTAACCACAATAACAGTTTTTCCCGAAGGAAGGAAGGGGAGAGAAAGGAGGAGGAAAGGAAAGGAGACGAAAGGAAACGGGAAAAAACTGAAATTAAAAGCCTTAACTTATTCACGGATCATTCTTTAAAAAAAAAAAATCAACCAAGAAACTCAACATTGCAGATTCCCCTCCTTCATCACACAAAGATTGGAGGGGCGTCTACTATGTGCCAGGAGGCACACCAAGCAGGGGGGGCGGGGAGGGCTACTTGCTGAAACGGAAGTGATGCCCTGGAGGGATGTAGACAAACAAGTGAACATCTAACACAGGAAAATCACAGCCACCGAAACTGTGCTTACTACGTACCAAGCCCTGGTTCAGCTGGGTTAGCTACATTAACTCAGATAATCCCTGTGGCAGCTCGAAGGTCAGAACCATTATCATCTCTATTCTACAGGAAGGAAACTGAGACACAGAGAGGTTAAGGAGCCTGTCCAGAACTGCAGAGATGGGGGAAGCCAGGATTCACACCCAGACAGTCCAGGCTTCTAACCACGCACTGTGGGGTGGAAGGAGAGGGGACACGCTACGTAAAACTGCACTTGGAGTCAGTGAGCTACAACCTGTGGGCCACATCCGGCCCACTGCCTAGTTTTGTAAATAAAGTTTTATTGGAACGTGGCCATGCTCGCATGTGTACGTTCTGTCTGTGGCTGATCTACATGAGCAGAACTGAGTCGTTGTGACAGAAACCGGAGGGTCTGAAGAGCTGAAAATAGAATTTGGCCCCTAACAGAAAAGATGCCTCAACACTGTTCTGGGAAGATTCATAGAAAAATGTCCAGTGAAGAGGGGGGGAGGGAAGGCATATTTCACACCTCTCCCTCCCCCCTCCCGTCTGATGCTCTCCCCCTGGCACAGGTGGCCATCCCCTCTCCCCAGACACCTTCCAGAGCCTCTTAACCACATTCCCTGTGTCCATTCTTCTCCTCTGCAATGCTTTTTCCAACCCAATGCTTAAAACCATTTGAAGACTCTCTACTGTCCTGAGAGTAAAATCCGGACCCCTCACCAGGACCTACCAGGGCCTGTAGACCTGAGCCTGCTCCAACCTCGTCCTACACATGTCCCCTGCACTCACGGCCGCTCTCGGGAACGAACGCTCTTCCCAATATCCCTTGGCTGCCTAACGCCCTAGTGACCCGCTCTTGATGTAAACGTCACCCGCTATTAGGTGCAAGGTTCCCATGAGAAACTCTGCTGCATTTCCTTGCTTCTTCCCACGTACCATCGGATATGAGCTTGCAACTTCCATTTCCTCTACCGCCTCCATGCCCAAAGCTACATAGGGTGGTGGGCGCGGAGGGCTTACACCGCCCCGTGATTTCCGTTGAACCTGGCGTGCGGCCCCCTGACTGCCCCCCAAACACACATGCACCATATCTTTGTGTCTATGACTGTTTTGTGAATGCAGGTTCAAGGCCAGTCCCCTGCCCGCCCCGCCCCCACACCCTGCAATTGGACCATCATCCCTAAGCCTTTCCTGTGTGCAGATTTCACAGCCACGCTGGTCCCCAGCAAGTGCCCGGAGGACGGGATGGGGCGTCGTTTGCACGGCCCCTGCTTTCATTCCTAGCGCCAGAGGCCAGCACGCATCTGGCACCCAGTAGGCGCACTGAGTGTATGCAGGGCAGGGGGTGTCAATTTCGTGCAGAGGGGACCCCCCCCCAGAGGCGAGAGGCAGCACGCAGGAGCAGGGGCGAGGGCAGGAGGGGAGAAGCAGGAAGACAGAGACAAAGTTAGCTGATCCTTCACCCCCAACGTGGAACCTTTGAAGGTAAAAGGTTACATTTCCAAAGATGCCGATGTGGGTGGAGGTGGGCTCAGACCCATTGTCCGGGCCTCTGATTACTGCACCTACCCTAACCGGTCACGCTCAGCTGCAAGGCCCTGGGACAGAGTAAAGGACCCCGGGGCTGTCAGCAGCTTCCTAGGTGCCATGGTGACAGCAGGGCCAAGCACCAAGCTCCATCATCAGGGGCGCAAGGAAAGGATTTACCCCGGATGCTCGAATTCCTGGGATGCTCATGCCCCTCAACTTTGCCAGTGGACAAGCTTGTCGACACAGGATGGAGAGACTGTTCTGGCGCCGGGAACCGGTGGGCAGCTTGGCGGGATGCTGCCCCCGGAGGAAGGTGGAGATCCGGGAGGGCGGATGGTGGCCCTCGGGCGCGGCCCGCTTACCTTAGCCAGCTGCGTCTGGAGCTTATTTTTCATGTCTGTCACCTCGGAGATGCGGGCGCTGAAGGCCAGGTTGGTGTCAGTAAACTGCTTCCACATCTGGTCCGACAAGGTCTCAGTGAGGTTCTCGGCCTCCTCCCGCAGCCGGACGGAGTTGGCCCGCATGTTCTGCGAGTGCCTGATGTTGTCGTTACTGAACTTGGCCCAGGTCTCGGGCACGGAGACCCTGCAGGGGCACAAGGATGAACTGAACTCACGGGAGGAATCGGGGGGTGGGGGAGGGGGCTGAAGACAGGCCTTGGGGAACCCCCGACCCGGAGAGTCTCAGCCTGGGGACTCTTGACATCTGGGTGGGGACCATTCTCTGCTACTCACTAGATGCCAGTAGTAACGCCCCTCCAGTTGTGACAATGAAAAATGTCCCTAGACATTGCCAACTGCCCCTGGGGGGAGGGTACAACTGCCTCCCCTCCTACCCCGACCCCCCCCCCCCGTTGAGAACCCAAGGGCTAATCCACACCCCCATTTACAGGGGAGGCGGCTGGAGCCTAGCAGAGAGCAGACGTCCCCAAGGGCACAGGTGTGTTGTTGGGCAGCGAGGCCTCCGAAAAGCTCTCTTCCCGAACACTTGTCACCACACCCCCCAGTCACAGACACAGGCCATGAAGCAGGCATCAGGGGCACGTGCCAGCTATAGGGCTGCTTCAGCTCCGTGCCGAGCATGGCGCAGACCCCTTCATTCAACCGACGTTCTCTGGACGCCCACCACGTGCCATGCATTGTTCTAGGCATATGGGACAGAGCCACAAGCAAGAATACCAAGCCCCCGTCCTCATGGCACTAAGGTACCAGGAGTGGAAGGGGCGCCTGGGTGGCTCAGTCGGTTGAGCATCCGGCTTCAGCTCAGGTCATGATCTCACGGTGTGTGGGTTCAAGCCCTGCATCGGGCTCTGTGCTGACAGCTCAGAGCCTGGAGCCTGCTTCAGATTCTGTATCTCCCTCTCTCTCTGACCCTCCCCTGCTCACTCTCTCTCTCTCTCTCTCTCAAAAATAAATTTAAAAACACTAAAAAAAAATTTTAAAGGTACCAGTAGCAGAAGACAGACATTGAATAAAGGTCTGCACAGAAGGAAGGACTTTAGACAGAGAGGCTGATGGGGTGAGATCATTACGTGCCAGTCAGGGTCGTGAAACAAACTATAAAGGATGCTCAGAGGGCATCAAGGCGCCCCTGGATTGGCAAACTCACGGACCTGTCACCGCCAAAGTCGGGAGGGGCAAGCGGAGAGGGTGAGGAAGTTGCTGGGGCCCTGGAGGACCACACACCCTTGGGGGAGGGACACAGGAAGAATAAACCCCAAACATACTTGTCCCCCTGCCCCCAGCCTCCTGCTGGTGCCTGCCACCCCCTTCCTGGCTGAACCCAAGCGGGAACCCGCAGGAAAGGCGGTCTGCAGCGGGCGGCCTCCTCTACGGGACCCGCAGCAGGGCGGCTGGAGGATGGATCTCAGGGGATGAACGGGGACACAGACCGTATCAGAAAAGGCAAGCTGGGAAGGCTTCTCAGAGGCGGTGAGGCATAGGGACTCAGTTTAGACAACAGAAAGTACTTCCTGGCTGAGTACAGAAATCTTTGCAACCTACAACCGATGTGTTGCACGGGGTCTTCTCTGGGAAGCCCGTGAGACCGAGGGACACGCATTTCTCCGAGCTGGCTTCAGACTCGGTAACTGTTGTTGTTGTTGTTTTTTTAAATGTTTATTCATTTTTGAGAGAGAAAGAGACAGAGCTCGAGTGGAAAAGTGGTAGAGAGAGAGAGTCACAGACTGTGAGGCAGGCTCAAGGTTCTGAGCTGTCAGCACAGAGCCTGACGGGGGACTCGAACCCAGAACCGTGAGATCATTACCTGAGCTGAAGTCAGACACTTAACCGACTGAGCTGCCTAGGTGCCCCGCCCCCCAGGTAAAATTTTAAGCTCTTTTCTAGCTCAGAAATCTCCAGTTCTGAAATAAATCCTTATTTTGGGGCAGTCAGAAAAAAAGCAACTCAATTTGCTGAAATAGGAGTGTCTTTCCAGACATTTTAAAGGACACTTAGATTGCATGGCAAATAGAAATTTAAAAAAAAAACATATAACATGCAATTGTCTTGTCTGTCTTCTGCAGGAGTTAAAAATCAAGCCGTAAAGAAGGTCTAAGCCTTCTGGAGATGGGAGAGGGTACTGTGTCTGATCCAGACCTTCCGTCCAACAAAGACTTGAGGCTCAGAGAGGTGAGGTGCCTTTGCCAAGGTCACACAGCTACTCACCATCAGTCCAGGAAGGGGGAGGCACGGGGGACAGTAAAAAGAGACTGCAGATTGACTCTCTCCTGCTGCCAAATGGGGCACTGTTCAAGGTCAGGAGCAGCAGCCTCTAAGCCCTTGCCCTCCCCTGGAGCAGACAGCTGTGCTCCCCAGAGAAAATAACCTGCTTTGGTCACCCTCTCCCCGGCTGGGGGCGGGGGGGTGGGTGCCAGAGGCAGCTTGCCTACTGCTGTGCCCCAGTAGGGGGGACGTGCTTTCTGGAGCCTGTGTCCTGTAAGGGTGGAGGCGGCGGCCGGGAGGCAGGAAGGTGCTGAGGTAAAAAACACACAGACTCGGTGTCCAACGTGGGCTCAGATGATGGCTTCTCGGCCTTTCGGCTAAGATCAGGCGTGACATGGGCTCAGATTGGTCCAGTAGCTTCAATTCTCCAAGCCTGAGCCTCCTCACTGTTACATGGGGATAATGACGGTGCCTACCCCCCGGGGTTGCTGAGTGACTCAGTGTGAAACCCCTATCTCGGCACCCAGCAACAGCCAGCCCTTGCTAAGTGTTTATTATTCACAAGATGCTGTCTGCACGCCCGGGCCGGAGTCTGCCAGCCCCTGGCCGAGAGCTTTCAGGGAGACATGTGTTTGGGAAGGGAATCTTCCAGACTCCAGCTGCGGCTGAGGGGGGCGAGGCCCCTAAGTCCTGCTTGCGCTGCCAGCCAGCACCCAGGGGAGTCGCCACGTCAGGAAGAGGAGGAGGGTCCCCACGAGCGCTACTGCCGGAAACCGCAAAGGGTCGTTTCAACCCTTCAGTATTTACTAAGGTCCAGGAGGTGGCCCCACGCTCTGGCCAAGGAGATAGTCCAGAAATTCCTTTCCTTCATTCCTTCCCTCCCTTCCCCCTCTCATTCATTCGCTCATTTGACAGTGACTGCACACCGACTATGCGCCAAGCACAGTTTTATATGCTAGTTTTCTTGCAGTTCTTTATTTTTTATAATTTTTTTACATTTATGTATTTTTAAGAGAAAGAGACAGAGTGTGAATGGCGGAGGGGAAGAAAGAGAAGGAGACACTGAATCCGAAGCAGGCTCCAAGCTCTGAGTTGTCAGAGCTCGACGCAGGGCTCGAACCCACAAACAGGGAGATCATAACCTAAGCCAAAGTCAAACATTCAACCACTGAGCCACCCAGGAGCCCCTGTTCCTTTTTTTTTTCTTTTTTTTTTTTTAAGAGACCAAGATAGGAGCACCTGGTGGCTCAGCTGATTAAGTGACTCTTGATTTCAGCTCAAGTCTTGATCTCATGGTTTGGTTCATGAGATTGAGCCCCCAGTAGGGATTTTCTCTCTCCCTGTCTCTTCCCTTCCCCAATGCGCACATGTGCACTCTCTAGTGCTCTCTTAAAATAAATAAATACTTAAAAAGAGAGAGAGAGAAAGACCAAGATAGATACCACCCTCTCACCTGTACCCAGAGCACCTCTCTCTCCAGCCATTGTGATCCTGACCTTGGACTGCCCATCAGGAAAGCACACCCCAGGTCTTCGTGAAATCCCGTAAACGGTGGCATGCCCATGACGCTGCCTGGCACCCAGAGGCACCTAGCTCAGAGCTGCTGTGGCAAGAAAATGGGCCAGCACTCCTATCACAGCCCTGCACCAGGCTCTGTGCTCAGCGACTCCCCGTACCCATCTGTTTATTGTCATAGCAACTCCGGGAGGTGGGCATTATTTTTATTCCAGCATAGGTGAGGAGATGGGGCCCAGAGGGAGTGAGTACATTGTCCCAACCACGTAGGGGACATCCAGCGGGGAGGCTGAATTCGAAGCCCAGGCATCCTGGCTCGGGAATCCACCCTTACACCTCTACCAGCACTGACGGGCACCAGTTCCTCTCCCTGCTGAGCTGGAATGCCTCCTCCTTCTGGCTACACCCATTCCGTTTTGGGATTTGTTTGGTGGAATTGCCAGTCGCGGTGCCCGGCATGCCCCGGCCCAATGGCAGTGGCCACGTGACCTTCACTAAGCCAACCCCTTGCATTCTTGCTGGAATTTGCATAGAGGGCAAAAGGGGGCAAGAATGAAGAGACACTGAGTTCCCACTTCTTGGCTCATTCAAGCTGCCAGAACCTTCCGCTCCAGCCTTCTCCTGGAGTCTGTGGCTCCCCCACAGCCTCCCAGTAAATTCCATCGTGTCCTAAGTTAGCCAGAATTGGATTCTGTGGCTTACAACCAAGGGTCCCCGCTCAACCACGCTGCCTCTTCCTTCACTGGTGCATCCTGACCTTTTGCGGTTCTGTGGCAGAAGCAGACCCAGAAGCCCTCAGTTCTACCAAGCCTGGCCACAGAGGCGGACCAAGAACCCAGTACTTACGTGCCATCGACTTTCTCCACGCCATGGAAGAAGCTGATGCAGTCTGACGTGTTCCGCAGGTTAAAGCACTTCTCATCAATAAACTGGGCCGAGCTTTTGTCCTCAAGGTCCCTCTCCAGAGCATGCTGGGCATCTCGGTTATCCCTGAGGGGGGCAAGGATTTGTCCGTAAAGCAGGCACCGACCCAAAGCCCCTCACACAAGAGCAGCCAGGAGGGTGGTGCAGAGCCAGGGCTGAGAGTCAAGCCTCTGGACTCCCAGGACAGTGCTCTGTCTACCCCAGGGGCTTCTCGGCCTTTTTCCGACCCTGATGCCCCCACCGAATACCGGGCGCCTCCCTATACTTCTTCCTTCCCCTCAATCCAAGCAGATCTGGGCAATCATTTACTGGAAAGGGCCCAATAGTAAATATCTTAGGCTTCCTGGGTTATAGAGTCTCCACTGCAACTACTCAACGATGCAGGAAAACCATCTTGGACCATATGTAAATGAATGGGCGTGGCTGTGTCCCAATAAAACCTCACAGAAACAGGCTATGGGCCAGATGTGGCTCTCTAGCTGTATTTTGCTGACCTGATTTAGAAGATATGAAATTCACACTTTGGAAAAAGCCTGGTATCAATTTAAATCACTTCGCGGATCATTGAGTCTGACCTTCTGCCAGGCACAGAAGGAAAAGACATGACTAAGTCCCAGTCACTACCTTCAGGTTACTCACGGATATGCATAAATACAGTAACACTGAATAAAGAATGATAAGGGCAACCGTAAAGGTCTGAAAAGGACAGAAAGTAACACAGGAAGAAGCCACTAACTCAGGGTGAGGAGGCTTCTCAGTTGGGTTTCATAACAACAGTGGACAGGGGGACGAAGCTGGGTTGAAGGGATGAGGATTCCAAGCGAAGGACACCACAGGTGCACAAGGAAAGAAGGTAGAGACATCCAGGTGTTTAGGGACCAGTGCATGAAGGCTGGCAGAATAAGGGACTGGGCAGAGTCAGGGGGTTGTGCTGCATCAGGAGCTAGGTGGCGTCAGGAACTGGACTGTCAAAAATGGGTAGAATCTAGAGACTGGGAAGAAGTCAGGGATTGGGCAGAGTTAGTGACTGAGCGGAGTTGGTGAGTGGGTGCAGCCAGGGGTTGGACAACCAGGGATGGGCGGAGTCAATGGCTGGGTGGAGCCAGTGGTGGGCGGGGCCAATGACTGGAGAGTCAGGAATGGGTGGAATCAGAGACAGCGTGGAGTCAGGGACTAGGCAGGAGCCAGGGATTACACAGTCAAGGAAGGTTGGAGTCAGGGACTGGGTGGAGTCAGGGACAGAGCAGAGGAGAGGGCAGTGAGCAGGACCAATACTTCACCTGCAGGGTTAGCACCTTGGCCCAGAAGCATAGATTTAAAGGCCACCGTGTGCCAAACTCCAGACCCTGGAGAACGACTTTCATGATTCTTGCTATATTCTCAAAGTACCTGCACTATTATTGACTTGCTACTTTTCTTTTTAAAAATACAAATAAACATATTTTAAAGGGAAAAGCTACACCACTGTCTTTAAAGGAACATCAGTAGCACTCTCTATTAATAGGTCACCTCCAATGTAAATACTGAGGAAACACTAAGAGAATCCTAGCTAGACAGAATCTGCTGTCTCTAGAAGGGTCGAAGCGAACCTTTTTGGTTCTCTCTTGATCGAAACAAGACACATCAGCATCAACTGGGACTTTTGCCTTGAAGAGCTTAGAAGTGACAGAGAAAACAGAAGGGAATCACCTTCACTAAGCCAAGTGATGTCCAGACACCAACTGGAGTGTGTGTGTGTGTGTGTGTGTGTCTGTCTGTCTGTCTGTCTGATCTTTGTCTCTTTCTGCCTCATCTTTCTTGGTTTTTCTCTGTCTTGGGACTTTGTGTCTCTCTTTCTCTGTCCCTCTCCTCCATCTGTCTCTGTTCATCTTTTTTACACTTTCTTTTTCTGCAGTGGATCCCGGATGCTGGTGAGGGTTTTCAAACAGGTCAGAAGCAAGGACAGCAAATCCTGATGGTGGGTTCCAAGCTACCGGAAAGGTCAGGAGGTCATGGTCGGTGAAGGAGCTGTCCTGAGGTTCCTGGGGCCCTCTGAATGGGCAGAGCCGTGGAGAAATGGAGCCCTGTCCTGCCTAATGGACTGGAACATGAAGACCAGAATGCAGAAAAGGAACATGCCAGAGCATGAGAGAGGACCCAGGCCTCAGAATTCCTGGTCAGCTGTCCAGCTTCCTGGTCCGAGCCTGGGGAAAACGGGGGCCGCCTCTGTCTCCCCTCCTTGGCCCATGACATAGAGCCCCACCAGGGCCACGGCTCACCCTGCTGTCGGGCTAGGAGGAAAAGCTCAAATATGACTCTGCCCAGCCAGGAAGAGCCTTTTCTGCCTTGCTGGGGCACCTGGTGAGGTAGGGCACAGCTGTGCCCAGATGCAGGCCTCAGGCCCCACCGGGAAGTAAGTCAGCAGGCCAGCACCAGGACGGCCACCTGAGCAGATATGCGACAGAGCCTCCCCAAGGGGCAAGGCCATCTCTTTTCCTCTTTCTGTGTCTGTTCCTGTCCATTCTCTGGCTGTCCGTCCTCTCCCACATCCTGTGCATTGCTGGGGTCACACAGCGGTCCCAGTCTTGTCTTGAGATTTCCCTTCTGGGGCCCAGCTCCCCCGTTACAAGTCTGGGCTTTTATTCACCCTGCTGGCTCAAACCCCAGTCCCAGTTGCCTAACCCCAGCCCTCCGTCGTCACAATACCAAGGCCTGTCATCGCTGTGCGTCAACCACAAATGGAAAAACAACTCTCTCGTCCAAAGTGGGTGATTGTAAAAATAAGGGCAAGAAAAATACAATAAAGACCTGTGTCTGTCCAAAGTGCTTCCTTTGTTAAAAACATTTAACATGTGCATTTAAAATGCAAGTTTGTAGGGGGCCTGGGTGGCTCAGTCCATTGAGCCTCCTCAGGTCATGATCTCACAGTTTGTGAGTTCAAGCCCCGCGTTGGCATGCGTCGGGCTCTGGGCTGACAGCTCAGAGCCTGGAGCCTGCTTCTGATTCTGTGTCTCCCTCTCTCTCTGCCCCTCCCCTGCTCTCTCTCTCAAAAATAAATAAACATTGGGAAAAAAAATTTAATAAAAATAAAGTAATTAATTAGTTAATAAAATACAAGTATGTAAGGGTTTTTTTTTTTTTAAGCAAATTAATGTATAGGCACACGGGAGGCAAACAAGAGTCCACACGGGAGGTGGAATCGTCGGAAATCAGAACCGCGGCACATGGGTGCCGGAACTCACCTCTGCTTTCATCCACCCACCACCTGTGCCTGCAGCCACTGCTCTACCAGCATCTCATTTCGGACCCTCCACCTCTGATGGCGGCCCTGACCACACCCTAGATCTGCAGGTAGCTTTCCCAACACCGCCCTGCATGCTCTTTTATCCTGGGGACTGTCTCCTGTCACAGCAAGCCAGGGCACTAACCCGCCAGGGCCCATCCACAAGCTCCCTGACCACCCCCCTCCCCCCCCACCCGTGCCCACCAGCCTACCAGGCAAGCTGCCCACACGCCCCAGGCGGCTGGAGGGAAAACTGGGGCTAGGTGGCCAGCTCACCTCCGGCTCTCTGTGTCTCAGTAAATGACAAGAAGAAACCAGCAGAACAGCGTGGGCTGTTAAGAGTTAAAGGCAGCGCCCAGCTCCAGTATCAGGAGTCGGAAGGCTGCCTCCCGGGGCCCCTGGGGGCTAAGGCTCGGTCACGGGCCCCAAGCCCTGTAAAACTCAAACCTTTTAATTATGAGGGGAGCCTCCCGGCTTGTCATGATACTGGATGCGTAATCTTCCAAGAACAAAAAATTGATTCCTTTTGCAGACTCCTGGCCCCAGGAGTCCACCAGCTCCCGTCCAGAGATGCCCTGTCCACTCACCTTGATGCCAGATGCCCCCGCTCTCTGCCATTTGCCACCGTTCACAACTCACGCCAGGAAGCCACGGGCTAAGAGGGGCCTCAGCGAGGCCCGTTTCTTTTGCCGTGACCCCCAGGACAAACCCAGAGCCACCACGAGGTGCAGAGCGGGAGGCGAAATCAGCCATGGTGGCGCCGGATACTTACACCACCGAAATGGGCAAATGCTATGAGCCAGAACGTTCTTTTCTTTCCCGGAGAGCCGGTTGTTAAAGGCTTACCCGCATACCACTGACCGGAAGAGCTGCCTAGAGAAGGAGAGCCCGTCTGCTTGCCCCAGGAAGCTGGGGGGACCCAAAATAGATTCCAAGAAGGGGGAAAGAAAGCAGCTCTTACTGAATCTGGATATCAATTCTCTGAGCGAGGCTTCTCATCTGTTCTTGGCAACATTTCAGCAAATCGACTTCCTGCAATGAAAAATGTCAAAAAGAGCAGCGCCCTTTAGAAGGTCAGGGCACTCTGTCTTCCCGGCCAGAGGCCCCACCTCCTACCCCTGGCGGCCCACCCTTGACCCCACAGGTGAAAGGTCAGGGCGGGGTTCATTTCCTGCCTCCTCCCCACGTGATCCCTGGGCCAGACAGCTAAGGGTCAGCTGTGGAGGCTCCGCATCCTTTGCCTTACTTTCTTTCTCCCTTTTTTATAGAATTCCAGACTGAAAGCAGTTAGCACCTGCTATGTGCCAAGTGCTTGTTGGTACATTACTTTATCATTAAATTTTTTTATAATGTTTATTTATTTTTGAGAGAGACAGAGGGAGTGTGAGCCGGGGAGGGGCAGAGAGAGGGAGACACACAATCTGAAGCAGGCTCCAGGCTCTGAGCTGTCAGCACAGAGCCCCATGCAGGGCTCGAACTCAGAAGGGCTCGAACTCAGAAGGGCTGAGCTGATGAAGAAGTCGGATGCATAACCCTTGAGCCCCCCCAGGCGCCCCCTTTCTCATTAAATTAAATAATGCATATGAAATGGGACAGCGTGTGACAGCCATATGGTGGCTCAGCGAAAGCTAGCTTTTTTTAAAAAAATGTAAACCAAGTTAGTGAACAAATAGCGTTTGTTCATGGTTGTAGCAAATGTTAGTTTTTACTGCTGTTATTTGTTGGTATTATTACCCGGATGCCCATTTGGGAGGGTCCAATGGCCTCACTTCTCCCTGTTCTACTCCCCACCCCCTACCACCTAGGCCCCCAGCAATGCTTTCTGAACCCTGACTTCGCTTGGGGTGACATGTGACCTCTGCTCCTGATAGGCAGCTCAGTGCCCAGCTCTCTGCCCAGCGGGTACCCCATCTCCCTCAGGGAGGCCGGGCAGACCCAGGAGGCACCTTACCTGGATAAGGTTTTTCTCCACACTGTCGTGGACCAAATCAACCCCGCTCCTTTTCTCTCGATGATACAGACACTCCAGGGCCACCTGTAGGGAGCAGCAGGGAATCACATGTTTTGCCCGCCCCTGGATATGGACCCTGAGCGTTGGTGACTCCCAGAGACGTTTCCCATGATCGGTTTCGTCCCCGGGAGACCTGGATGCGTCAGCACTGGGCATGTGGCTAAGCCTCCGCCCGCTCCTCTCTCGGCGGGGACTGAGATGCCATGACGGCGGATGGGTCTACCCCTGGGGCGGATGTCACAGCGGGGCTGCTCGGGTTAAGTCCGCTCGACGAGCGTGAAGCGCTCGGAATATGGCCGATCAGCATCACCTACGCATGCGTGTGAAAACCCCTCTGGGAAGATCTGTCGGTCGGGGGAGAGCTGCGGGCCGAGTGGGACGCAGGCGACCCTGTCACACAGCCGCACGCCTCGCAGCTCAGGTCGTGGGGACGAGGGCGGAGTGGAGCCAGGGGGCTGCTGGGGGCGGGGAGGAGGGGGACTCCTGCAGCAGGAGGCCGAGAAAGGGTGGTGATTGGTCCGCGGGACTGTGATGACGTCACGAAGAGCAGTGGAAGTGTGAAGGGAGCAGGGGAGACCGCACCTCGGTGCTGGGTTGCGATCACACCTGGGAACTCGGAAAGGAGGGGGGTTCCCTGATTTCACAAGAATTACCCAACCCCTCTTCTGACCACACCCTATCAAGGTGCTGGGGATACCGCACCACCCCATCATGTGGTCCCTGCTCTGACAGAGTTCTAACCAATAGGAGAGAACACAGACAACTGAACACACACAGAGGCACAGCCCTGGCTGTGGTTGGATGAGAACAGTTAGGGTGATGTGGGTCGGTGGGAGTAACCGGCAGGGGGCGGGGAGGGGGAGCGTTAGCCCGGAGGGACTTCTCTAAGGAGGTGGGCAGACCAAGACCTAAATTATCAGCAGCAGCAGAGATGAATGGAAACAATGTGCCAGGAAGAGGGGACAGCAGGTGCAAGGGTCCTGAGGTAGGAGGGGAGCAGAAAGGAAGGCACTGGAACTGGAGAAGTGGGGGCTGGTGCTGTGAGCAGGGCCCGGGCTGTAGAGGCCCTAAGAGGCGGTGACATTGAGGGGGTTTTGTGAGGGAATGTGGAGATCCAGTTTAATATTTAAAATCGCCCCTCTGGCTGGAAAATGGATGGGAGGGCAGGGCTGGGGAGGACAGGAAGGAGGCAGTCACCATTGTCCAGGCAGAGAGTGGTAGCCCTGGAGACGGACAGAAGCGGAGCTGAAAGATCTCGGGTCCCCACCTGCTTCAGGGAGCTGCAGAACATCATCCTACGTGACCACAATTGGCCCCCACAGCACGAGGCAGATAATGCCAGTTCCTTACCCAATGTCCACTCGAGGACCCAGGGAAAACCACTCATGTACCCAGACTCCTGTGCAGCTCCGAGAGTTCTGGCAAATGGGCCAGAAATGGAAACCCGTGGTGCTTCCTTCCAGAAAACTCACGTTCCCAGACACGGTTGGCACATTTGTCCTTTGCCCTACCCCTGCCTTCCTGCCTTAAATGAGACCATCAAAACACTCCATGCATGCAGCAGCTTGCAACGGGAAATATGAAATCTCTTTTCAAGCAGTAGGACAAAAGCCACACGCTGAGGATGGCAGAGCAGAAAGACGGGCTGCAGCAGCCCACTCTGTCTCCCCCTAAAATTCTCATTCTGGCAGAAAAATCCATTCCTTCTTGGCTGAACTACAAACAAGTACCCATTACATGCAGCCAAAAGCAATCCCACTGATCTGGGTTATGGTTGGAGACCAAGACATGCCAAGAATGCCTACATTCAGGTACTTATTCGTTTGCTCAACACATTTTTATTGAGCGCCTACTATGTGCCACGCACTGTGCGATGTTAGGGAGACATTAGAAACATTGGCCCAGATGACAGCCACTCAGCAAAGACACTGTTCACTAAGGACCAGCACAGACACACTGCCCGTCACAGCTGAGAGTCAGTGTGGAGCACATGGGTGACAAGGCAGCCAGAAATCCCTGCCCAGGGGGGGAAAAAACAATACACAGATGTGTAAGTTACAGAGTGTGTCAGAAGGTGTTAAGGGCTTTGGAGAAAAACACAGCAGTTATTTTAAGTCTATCCTCTGAAGACCAGCACGCGTGCGTGGACACACACACACACACACACACACACACACACAAGTCCGAGTGGAAAGTCTCAATAAAACCTGTGAAGCGCTGAGTAAGCCCCAGGAGAAAAGGAAATCTGGTGCAGTCTGAGGATCCCTGATCTGACTGGAGTAATCCTGTGCCGTAGCAGCTGATCGCAGACGATCATGCAGCTGAAACCCACCTGCAAAGCACCTGGTCCCTTGACCTTCACCGGGGAGGCGCAGAATGCCACCCGCCCCCCCACTCACCTGCAGAGGACAGTTGATCTCCTCGGCCGCGCACTCCAGCCGCCTCTTGACCGTCTCCATGCTGCGGTTCTCGGTCAGAAGCCTCTCCAGCTCGTGGCCCAGCTCGGACTTCCAGAAGCCGATGTCCGACAGCCTCTGGCCCAGGTTCCGGCAGGTCCCCTCCTGCATCTGGCGCGTCAGCTGGTCCTTGTCCTGCATGAGCCGCATGGAGTCGCCCGTCAGCCTGCTGGCCCACAGCCGCGAGGCCTCGGCCCCTCGAATCTGCAGATCGTTGGACTTGTCCCAGTCGCGCGGGCTGTAGCGACAGAAGAGGGCAGAGCGGAGTGCCGGCAGGACGGTGGCTGGCCTCAGGGTGCTGTGGCCCGGGGCTCCGTCATCCCCGCAGGGCTGGGCGTTGGAGATCTTGTAGAAGAGGCTGGGCCTCCAGGAGTTGAGGTAACGGTACCCAGGCAGGTAATACGGCTGGTAGCATTCCTGGATCTCCGGGGCCCGCACGGCTGGGGGCAGCATGCTGAAGCCACAGCCTTTCTTGGGGCCACAGTAACTGGCCGTCTGAGAGGTTCCAAGAAATTCCATCCTTTCCCATCAGCTGAGCTTGAGGGAAACTCTGAGGGGCCACTGCACCACAGGAGGGGACAGTTCTTCCCTTAGGGATGGGCAGGACCTCTATGACTCGGGACTGTTGTCATAAAGCCTGGGCGTTGCTAGGGCGCTTGGTCATTGGGGCCATAGTGTCCCAATCAAAGCACACACAAAAAATAATAAGCAAACAAACAAACAAATAAATAAAGTGAATTGAGTTTCTCAATCCACACAATCGGAAGCGCAAAAAAAAAAAAAAATAGCCTTGGGGCGCCTGGGTGGCTCAGTCGGTTAAGCATCTAACTTCGGCTCAGGTCATGATCTCACAGTCTGTGGGCTCGAGCCCAGTGTTGGGCTCTGTGCTGACAGCTCGGAGCCTGGAGCCTCCTTCAGATTCTGTGTCTCCTCTCTCTGCCCCTCCTCTCTGTCTCTCTCTCTCTCTCTCTCAAAATAAAATAAAGACATAAAAAAATTTTTTTTAAATAGCCTTTACCTATTTTTCCATAATAATCAAATCTGCCTTTCACGCCTAACTGCCTATGGGAGCAAACGTGAAGTAATCCACTCTGGTCTGGTCCAGGCCAGTCGTCTTCCTGTCCTCTTTGTCCCCGAAACGGCACCAAAGTGGTGCGTCCATGTCACGGAAGGCTTCTCAGCAATGAAAAGGAATCTCCAATGTATTCAGGTGAGTGGGAACAGTCTCACAAGACCACACCCTGCGTCCACATGAGCAGGGACAGATCAGGGATTGCCAGGGCTGGGGGGAGGGGCTGAGACTGACCACAGAGGAGCAAAGGAGCGTCAGAAAACGCGAGGGTGGGGACAGCAGGTACTCTTCTGTATCTTGACTGGGGCACGGGCTATACAATTGTATTTGTCAAAGCCCACGGAGGTGTCCTCTCAAAGGGGTGACTTTTATACGTAAATCATGCTTCAGCAAACCTTAACTTCGTAAAGGGGGCTGGGGACAGATGGTGAGGCAGAGACCACATCTGTCTGGCTCACCACTAAGTCCCGGCACCCAGCGCAAATGAATAGGCACCTAGAATCAAGAGCTTTATTGCACCGGAAAGAAACTTCAATCGTCTATTCCATATCAATATTTTGATCCATCAAGAAACTTGCCCCTTCCTCAGCTGGTGGGAGCGGAGTGCGCGCCCGAGGTACAGCACAGGAGGGGAGCTTGACTTGTGGGGGCCTCCTCCGCTTCTGAAATGGGAAGGAAACTGACCCTCAAATCAAAGGTCCCTGTCAGAGAAGAGCGAGGGTCCATGGGAATTTTCTTCTCGATTGCCGAAAATCACGACAGAAGGCGGCGGCTGGGGGAGACCTAAGGCAGAGAGAAATCACGTTAAGTCCCTTCTGTACAGCTGGTCTTTTACATGTACTCTTGTATTTTCCACAGCGAACCCAGAGAGAAACGCTTGACTCCTGTCTTCTAGGGATGAGCTCTGGACACTCCCAGCCGCCGTTCTGACCACACTTCCTTCGTAGTAAGCTTTATAATATCTTTAAGATTAGCTACCCACACATAGAAGGTCCTGTACATTGAAGGCAGTCAAGAAATGGACCAGAAAGATTCAGGGGAGGGGCGCCTGGGGGGCTCAGTCGATTGAGCGTCCGGCTTCGGCTCAGGTCATGATCTCACGGTTCATGAGTTTGAGCCCCGCATCGGGCTCTGTGCTGACAGCTAGCTCAGAGCCTGGAGCCTAGCCTCTCTTCAGTTTTTGTGTCTCCCTTTCTCTCTGATGCTCCCCTGCTCACGCTGTCTCTCTTTCTCTAAATAAAACATTTTAAAAATTAAAAAAAAACAAGATTCAGGGTATTTTGTAAGCAGTAAACATTTATGTTAAAACATAATAATGTGAGCAGTACCTAAGATGGGTATAAAGCAAAATTTATATTTTTATCATCGCCCCTAGCTACTTCCAGCCTTCCCACACGTAACTACTATTATCAGATTTTTCTAGTTTTCCCGAGATACACTCTGCATATATGAGCACTCAGTAGCGGATTCTGGTTGAGTTGGGCTGGGGGCGGGGAGGAGGGGCCGGAGATGCGGCCTTTCTGACAAGTTCCCAGGTGAGGCAGGTCCGGGGATCACACCTGGAAGAGGAAGGTTCTGAAATAAGTTCTAGCAGGGAAATGACCTTGCTTGGATGTTCCTTGTCACCGTATCCACTTCACTTAGTAAAATACCTGGAACGTAGTAGGTGCACAGTTTGGGTTGGTTGAGTGAATTTTGAAAAACGGATGGATGAGGGGGTGGGTGGATGGATGAGTGAACAGAACTGCAGAAGCCATTAAATGAGAAAGAGAAATTGAGAACAGTTGGCCACAGCTCAGCTAAAAGGAGGGGCAAACCTGACAGCCCAGTCCAAAAGACTCAGGGAATCAACTTCTAACAGTTTAGCAAGTGAAATACTAAAAGTCAGACCTTTTGAGAATAACCTTTAGGGGCAGCGGTCAGGTCAAGGGTGGTGCAGTGGCATTTCCATCCATGTTGTAGCAGATATGAATACTTTTATTCCTTTTTATTTTTTTCCTGTTTTTTATTTTATTTTATTTTTATTTTTGAGAGACCGAGAGAGACAGCGTGAACAGGGGAGGGTCAGAGAGAGGGAGACACAGAATCTGAAATAGGCTTCAGGCTCTGAGCTAGCAGTCAGCACAGAATCCAATGTGGGGCTCGAACCCACAAACCGTGAGATCATGACCTGAGCCGAAACCGGACGCTTAACCAACTGAGCCACCCAGGTGCCCCCTTTTATTCCTCTTTTAAAAACATTTATTTTTGAGAGACACAGAGAGAAAGAGAGAGCAGGGAAAGAGCAGAGAGAGAGGAAGGAAAATCCTAAGCAGGCTCCATGCTGTCAGCGCAGAGCCCGATGTGGGGCTTGAACTCATGAGCCATGATACCGTGACCTGAGCTGAAATCAAGAGTTGGAAGCTTAACCGACTGAGCCACCCAGTCGCCCCTTTTGTTCCTTTTTTAACAGCTGAATAATATTCCACTGTGTGGATGGACCACTCCTGTTCACCCATTTATCTGTTGATGGATATTTAGGTTGTTTACACTTTTCAGATATTACAAATAATGCTGTTACGAACATTTGTGTACAATCCTCTTGAAAACCTGTCGAGCAGGGGAATTGTTGGGTCCCGCGGTCATCCTCTTGAAGGTGCTCTTGAGCTTTAATAAGATGTGAGTTTCAAACTCGCACATTTTTATTGCTTCTTCTCTATTAAATACAGGACAGGTGGAAGTTAATCGGAGAAGCAGCTACCCAGTCTGTTCTCACAAAGACAGGCTCGCTGCACTGTTTGGAGAGTCAGTTCCTAATGGTTGGGAATCGGTGGCAGTCTCTTTGGGCACAGTCTCCGTCTCCAGCCCCCTGGCATGCTTCGGTCGCCTGTGTTCAGAGATCCGACTCGAGATACACGGAAGAGCCGAGATGGGAAGAAACCAGAGTGTGGGTACGTCCCTTCCGTCATCCTGTGAGACCACGTGTGCCCGCAATGCGGAGTATGACCTTCCAGGGATAATGTTCTTATCTGGGAAGGGGACATTTTCGTTCACACGTGAAATCTTTTCTGAATTCAGTACCTTTAAAACTGAAATGTAGGGGCGCCTGGGTGGCTCAGTCGGTTGAGCATCTGACTTAGGCCCAGGTCATGATCTCACAGTTCGTGGGTTCAGGCCCCGCGTCGGGCTCTGTGCTGACAGTTAGCTCAAGGCCTGGATCCTGCTTCCGATTCTGTGTCCATCTCTCTCTCTGCCCCTCCCCTGCTCATGATCTGTCTCTCTCTGTCTCTCAAAAATAAATAAACGTTAAAAAAAAAAAAAGAAATAAAACTGAAATGTAGGGGCGCCTGGGTGCCTCAGTGGGTTAAGCGTCCCACTTCGGCTCAGGTTATGATCTCAGAGTTGGTGAGTTCAAGCCCCGCATCTGGCTCTGTGCTGACAGCTCGGAGCCTGGAAACTGCTTGGGATTCTGTGTCTCCCTCTCTCCTTGCTCCTCCCCCTCCCTCAGAAATAATAAATGAATAAACTTTAAAAAACCCCCAAAACCTGAAATGTAATCTTCATGTTTGTCAACCATATCAACACTGCCCAGGAACTAAGCAACTCCCGGGAATACTGTTGTACCAAGGACCAGGGTGTTAAAACAACGACCCACTTCAGGTGTCAAAGATGCTAGGGAGCCGCTGCTTAGAGACCTCCCATCCACCACTGAGAGTGTGTTGTTTTTTGTTTTTATTTTCCCAATTGCTTTTCAATCATGCTGATGGAAAATGCATTCTCTTTCTGGACTCTCTGCGGGGGATGGATGGGGAGGGACTGGGAAGATGGGAAAGCGGACACTTGAGAGACACCCCCGCCCCCCACGGGGCTCCCCATCCCCAGCTATGGCTCCCAGCCTGGAGACCGCACGCCCCGCACTGACCGTTTTAATGCAGTCTCTGCCTGGAGTCCGCGGTTTGCGACCGCTGCCTCGCCTCCACTGGCTGCAAGGGACAGCTTCGCGTCCCTGAATTTAATGCGAAGCCCACCGTCTCTCAGACCGGCTTTCTTAGGTGTTCGCTAGAGCAGCCCTGTCTGATTAGAACTTTCTGCAGCGGTCAAATCAAAGCAGCCGGCGGTCCTCGGGCGCCCCCTGTGGGTAGGCAGCAATCTTCCACCTGCGCTGAAATGTGCTCCTGGAGGTGGCTCTGAGCAGTGCTGAAAAAAACCCCAGCAAAATGTGGGGAAAATAGGAAATATAGGAAGAAGCTTTTTTCCATGTAGCATTATCACTCAAAAACAAATGTGTATTTTACAATAACGCATCCCCTCCCCCAACTTTGAATTTAAAAAGCTATCTTTTTGGTGCTTAGAGCACCAGCCCTGGCTTTCTGATAATCTTTCTGGAACTCTCCCTGCAGATACACGCCTGCATGAGTGCTACATGCGTGCAAATACATATGTGTTCACCGCTGCACTGACTGGAGCAGTGAAAAAAAAGTGGAACTAACCGATGTCCGGAACATCCACTCTGTGGGATCCGCTGCAGCATAAAGAGAAGACAGGCCTGTCGGTGCCGAAAGGAGATTTCTGCGATGTGAGTGAGGGAAGCAAGACCCGGGACGGTGGACACGGTGTGATGCCACGCACACAGATACATGTGTGCCTGGACACACAGCATCCCTTCCGGAGGATGTGTAGGAACAGGTGCTGGAGTGCTTACGCCTACAGGGGCGAGGATGAAGTTAGAAGGTGGGGGGCACAGAGGGGGGCTTCTTATTTTTGATTAAGATATATATATGCGTGTATATGTGTATTTATATGCGTATATGTATATAACTGAAAATAAAACTATGATATATATAGATTAATCTAATCAACATGGATTATTATATATTATTATATGAACATGAACCATGAGATCAAGACCTGAGCCAAAATCAAGAGTCTGATGTTTAACCAACTGAGCCACCCAGGCACCCCATAAAGCTGTGATTTTTAATTTTTAAAAATTTTTTAATATTTTTATTTATTTTTGAGAGAGAGAGAGACAGCGTCAGCAGGGGAGGGTCAGAGAGAGAAGGAGTCACAGAATCTGAAGCAGGCTCCAGGCTCTGAGCTGTCAGAACAGAGCCTGATGCGGGGCTCAAACCCACAAACCATGGGATCATGACCTGAGCCGAAGTCGGCGCTTAACCGACTGAGCCACCCAGGCACCCCATAAAGCTGTGATTTTTGAGTCAGTGGACATCAAACCACGAAGGACAGTCATCCCTGAGGGATAAGAAGCACACAAAGTGAGTCCTACAGTCCCCCGGCTCACTGCCAGGACAAGGTGTCTAAGCCAGAGCTGGGAAGGTGGAAGGCCAGGGCGGCTAGAATCTGAAGGACAGAGCTGCCTAGAGCAAGCCGCGGAGATGTGCAGAGAGCCCCTCTTCAGCGAGCGTCAGCAGTGCACACGTGTGGGGAGAGAGCCATCCAGACGGATCAGAGAGAAGGATCCCCGGGCTCCCACGGGGCTGGGAATAGCTCTCGTTCCCACCAACCACAGTAGAAAATTTCATAATTTGGGCAGCTTCATGTCAAATACTCAGAAGCCTTTTGCCTCAGTGTTAGGGCAAAATTAGCTCCGGACTTCAGTACCTCTCTGGTCCTGTCTAACGAAGCTTAAAAGCAAGATCTCAAAAGATAAAAATGTTTCCAGTCATTTAGCCCTGCCCCAAAGAAAAGATCAAGAATGCTCGTAAAAATAGAAATATTTTCAGCACTCAAGAAGGTAAAATTCACAGTACCTAGCATCTGATAAAAAAGTATCAGGCAGTCAAAGAAGCACGAAAATACAATCCATGATAGGGGGTGGGGGCATTGATCAATTAAACCAAACCAGGAATGACACAGATCATAGAATCAGTAGGGAAGGACTTTTGAAAATATATAACTGCAGGGGCGCCTGGGGGGCTCAGTCGGTTAGGTGTCCACCTTCAGCTTAGGTCATGATCTCACAGTTCATGAGTTTGAGCCCCGCGTCGGGCTCTGGGCTGACAGCTCAGAGCCTGGAGCCTGCTTCGGATTCTGTGTCTCCCTCTCTCTCCGTCCCGCCCCTGCTTGCGCTCGCTTTTTCTCTGTGTCTCAAAAATAAATAAGCATTTAAGAAAGTACATCTGAAAAAAACAACTGCATTACACGTACTCAAGATGTTAGGGAAAAGGTAGGACAAGCTGAGCAGAGAGACGGCAGGTATATACACACATACACATACCTAAATTGAGCATCGAGAGAAGGAAAGTACAATGTCTGAGATGACAAATACCCACGAGGGGACTGCAGGCGTGTTTCAGTTAGCGGCGGGGGGGGGGGGGGCTGTCATGACAAAGTGCCACCCACTGGGGCGGCTTATAAGCCACAGAAACGTATTTCTCACCGTTCCGGAAGCTGGAAGTCCAAGGTGGAGGGACCAGCCTGTTTGGGTCTGTGAGGCTCTCTTGCTGGCTTATCAATGGCCCTCTTCTCTCTGTGTCCTCAGATGGCCTTTCCTTGTGTGGAGAAAGTGAGATCTCTGGTGTGACTTGGGCACTAACCCCATCTTAAGGCCCCACTGCCTGACCACGCTCATCGCCTCCCCAAGTCCTGCCTCCTCACACTGTCACACTGGGAGTCAGGGCTTCAACATACGAATTAGGGGTGAATGTGGGGGAACAAAAATTCAGTCCATGATGAGGCAGATTAGACGATGCAGAAGAAAAACTCAGTGAGGTTGAAGACATAGCCATAGAAAGTTTCCAAAGAGAAACAGAGTAAACAAAGACTGGAGGAAAAAATAACAGTAACATATTTCTGAGAGGAATGTAAAAAGACCTAAATAGAGAAGTGTATCTTGTATGTGGAAGGCTCAACAGTGCTAAGAAGTCAGTTCTTCCCATATAGAAAGTTAGCGTCAAAGCAAACCCAATGAAAATTCCAGCAGGTTCACTCTTATTCGGGGGTGGGGGATAAATTAATAAACTGATTCTAAAATTTAAGCACAAACTCAAAGGACCTAGAATAGCCAAAAAGAACTTTGAAAAAAAAAAGTAGGAGGATTTAGACTTTCTGACTTTGAGACTTATTATAAAACTACAGTGTGGGATCGACATCAAGATAGAGATCAGGAGAATAGCACAGAGTTCCAAGAGATCAATGCAGAATAGAAAATCCAGAAATATCCCCACATATTCACAGCCAACTGATTTTCAACAAAGGCACAAAGTTAATTCTGGGGAGGAAAGGATAGTCTTTTCAACAAATGGTGCTGGAACAATTGGATATCCATATATTTTTTTAAAAATAGTTTTCACGGGGTGCCTGGGTGGCTCAGTCGGTTAAGCGTCCGGCTTCGGCTCAGGTCATGATCTCACTTGAATCTTGACTGATTCAAGCCCCGCGTCAGGCTCGGTGCTGACAGCGCGCAGCCTGGAGCCTGCTTCGGATTCTGTGTCTCCCTCTCTCTCTGACCCTCCCCTGCTCACACTGTCTTTCTCTTTGTCTCCCAAAAATAAAATAAAAAACATTAAAAAAAACATTTAAAAAATAGATTTCAACCCATACCTTGCACTGTATACCAAAATTATACACAAAAACTAACTCCAAATGGGTCCTGGACCTAAATATAAAGTCTAAAGCTATGAAGATTCCAAAAGAAACAAAAAATTTATGTTGCATTGTGTTAGGCAAAGAGTTCTCAAATGTGCTATCAGAAATGATCCGTGGAAGAAAAAATTGACAAACTGGACCTAATTGAAATTAAGAATGGCTCTTCAAAAGCTGTTCTTGGGGCACCTGGGTGGCTCACTCGGTTAAGCCTCTGGCTTCGGCTCAGGTTAGATCTCGCGTTCGTGGGTTCAAGCCCCGCGTCAGGCTCTGTGCTGACAGCTAGCTCAGAGCCTGGAGCCTGCTTCTGGTTCTGTGTCTCCTTCTCACTCTACCCCTCCCCGCTCATGCTCTGTCTCACTCTGTATCAAAAATAAATAAAAAAAAACATTTAAAAAAAATTAAAAGCTATTCTTTTTTTTTCTTAAGATTGTATTTAAACAAAATGTTTTTAAATGTTTACTTATTTGTGTGTGTGTGTGTGTGTGTGAGAGAGAGAGAGAGAGAGAGAGAAGAGAGAACAGGCAGGGGAGGGGCAGAGAGAGAGGAAGATGCAGAATCCAAAGCATACTCCAGACTCCAGCTATCAGCACAGAGCCCAGTGCGGGGCTCAAACTCATGAATCTAACAGTGAGATCATGACCTGAGCTAAAATCAGATGCTTAACTGACTGAGCCACCCAGGTGCCCCAAGATTTTATTTTTTTTAAGTAGTCTCCACACCCAATGTGGGGCTTGAACCTACAACCTGGAGATCAAGAGTTGCCTGCTCTACCGACTGAGCCAGGTGGGCGCCCCAAAAGACATTTTTAAGAGAATGGAAAGACAAAGCCACAGACTAGGAGGAAATCTTTGTCAAACATAATTGATACGGGACTTGTATCCAGAATATACAGTATTTTTGAAACACAAAATGAAACAACCAAAAAAGGTTTTTAAATGGGCTTAAGATCTGAACAGACATTTCCAGTTTAGAAGACAAGCTAACGGCGAATGACACCTGAAAAGATGGTCCACATAATCACACAGTGGGGAAATGCAAATTACAGCCACAGTGAGGTATCTATCACTATTCACCTGCTGGAAAGTCAACGTGTTCAATCTTCCCAACAATGACCCCGTTGAGGTAGTTAATGTTGTTATTGCTATTTGACAGAGGAAGAAGCTGTAGCATGAAGAAAAGACACGAGAGCTGATAAATGGGATTTGACTGCAGACACCTGGGATTCAAAAATCCTTGTTCTTAACCAACACACGAGTAGGCTTATACAATAGATCTGAACCTCGGTTTTTTTGGACTCAATATTAAGTGCCTGCGGTGTATGTAGACAACTCTTTGTTAGATACTTTTGCTGGATCCAAGGGAAGAAGTATAAAATTCTCTGCTCCTAAATAGAATTTTTCCGGGCAGTTCCTTACTACTTTGATCATAGGTGGGAGGAGAGCGCCACCCCCTGGTGAAAATAGGAATGGCAGGCACCTCGCATGCCCTTTCAAAGGGCGTATTTTCTTTCTCCACCTGCCTGTGTTTGAAAGGCTCTCGTCCTGCTGAACGAGCATGTTTAAATATCTAACCAGTTTGGCCCAGGTACTAGTCTTGTTTCATCTACCAGCCTGCCGTTTGATTTCGGGTAACTTTCCCTGTTCCCTCATTTGTAAATAAACTCTGCAGTTCTCACCTACAACCCTAAGTTTACTTAAACACGAGCCTGTATGGGATCTCAGCTCTCTGGATGGTCTGTGCTTGGTGTTTTACCTGAAGGATGGTGTTTTATCCCCACAGCAACCTCACGGGGGAAATGCTTTTATCATCCCCATTTTGCAGATAGGCAAACTGAGGCTGCAGATAGGAAGGCACTTGCCCAATGTTATTCAGCTCATAAGAATTGGAGTCAGGAGAGGCACCTGGATGACTCAGTCGGCTAAGCGTCGACTTCAGGTCACTTTATGATCTCATGGTTTGTGGGTTTGAGTCCCACTTTGGGCTCTGTGCTGACAGTGCAGAGCCTGGAGCTTGCTTTAGGATTCTGTCTCTGTCTCTATCTCTGCCCCTCTCCCACTCATGCTCATGTTCTCTCAAAAATAAATAAAAATTTTTAAAAAAAGAATCAGAGTCAGGATTTGAACACGTCCTTGGACTTCAGAGCATGTAGCTGTCAACCCCTGTGTGATCTGCCCTTGCCCACTTCACACGTCTCCACAGGGTCGTCTGGAGTCCCAGCACTACAGACCTTGCCGTTTTTATTTTTTATTTATTTTTTAATTTTGGCAAAACAGTTTTGTTGTTAAAAAATGTCACATTTGCATTTGACATACATAGTTATTTTCAATGATCCTGATGGGTTTTTTAGACATGTTGATTCCTCATATGAAATATATACACTATATGGTCTTCCTCCCCTTACTAACACGGGGCTCCAGAAAACCTGGAAATTTCCAAGGAGAGCGATTAAGGTGTCTCTTGTTATGTTAATGAGGTGACCTCGGGCTTCTCGGGCTGGTTGCCAGGGAACTAACCTAGTGTTGGGAGGGCTAGAACTTCCAAGCCCTCCCCACCCGCCTCCCAACACCTCCAGGGCGCTGGAGTTTGAGCCAATCACCAGCGGCCAATGATTTAATCAAGCGTGTCAGTGTCATGAAGCCTCCGTAAAAATCCCAAAGGACGGAGCTCGGGGAGTTTCCAGTTTGTTGAACCAAGGAGGTCGGGGGAGAGAGGCGGAGAAGCCCTCGCGTATCTTCCGTCTGGCTGTTCCTGAATTCTATCCTTCTATACAAAGAAAAACAGTAATCTGGTAAGTGAAAAGTTTTTTCTGAGTTCCGTGGGCCGCTCTAACGAACTGATCGAATCCAGAGCGGGGGAGGAGGTCATGGAAAACCTGATTTGTAGCTGGTCGGTCAGAAGATCAGGTGGCAACCTGGACTTGGGACAGGCGTCTGAGGTCCAAGGAGGTTGGGACCCCCAATCTACAGCCAGGCGGTCAGCAGCACAGGTGACAGCCTAGACTTGCAACGGACATATGAAGTAGTTGGTGGAGGGGAGGGGAGGGGTGTGGGTGGGGAGACAGTCCTGTAAAACGGAGCCTGCATCCTGCAGAACCAAACGCTACCTCCGGGTAAAGAGCATCAGGATGGAGAAACTGATTGAATTATAGGACACCCGGCTGGCGCCTGCAGGGTGGAAACTGGGTTCAGAACCCCTTTGCATGCCCAGGCCCTTGCCCAAGACTCTAACTTAACTGGTGTGGGGGAGCAGGTCCTCGGGATAAAATCCCCAGGTGATCATAGTATACATCTGGGTTTTGAAACTCGAGCGCTAGAAGGTAAACACGCAGGTGTCTGAGCCCTTCTAGTGCATGTTTAAGCCCTAACACCTTCAGAAGTCTAAACAAACTGAAAAAAAAGTCTGCATTCAGAGCAGTTAATTAGGCATAGTTTTAGCAGCTGTATAAAATTTATCGGCAAGTTCAGAAAGTTCCCGAACATTCCCTCTCTACCTTCCCACCCCAGTTTCCCCTATTACCGACATCCAGCGTTGGTGGGGTCCTTTGTTATCATTGGTGAACCTTAATATTGATGCGTCATTAGGAACTGAAGTCCACAGTTGAAGTTCAAGCTCACACTTGGAGCTGTAAGGTTGTGAGATTGGACACCTGCATAATGTCGAGTCCACACCGTGACCATGTCACACCGTCTGTTTCCCTGCCCTGAAAATGCTATTCATCCCTCCCTCCCCAACCCCTGGCAACCCACTCGTGGTTCTGCTGTGTCTTGAGTTTTCCCAACTTATTTTGAAAAGCATTTAAAAATGTAGCTAATTAAATCGTTTGGCGCTCGCTAAGTTTTCTACATTGGAAACGACGAAACTTCCAGCCCTTACTTTGTTGTTTGCGCCCTCCTCGCCATCTTCAATCGGGGGGGACCGAAATAAAAAATTTTAAATTTAAAATCTATCAAACTCCCCAAACTAAGTACGTGCAAAGGAGATGTTAATATATTTTTTCCTACACTGATTCTGGTAAGTTTGTAGCATTCACACCTCCCCAGTTGCTAAAACAGAGAGCTGGGCGCAGACGTCTGGAACACTCTGTGTTCAGGAAAGAACGCAGTGGATTCCACAGGCCAGAAACGGCTCCGTGGGATGAGGCGGGCAGCTGAGACGTCAGAGGAGGGGGAAAGGGCCAGCGGGGAGGACGGTCCTGCCGAAGGGGCTGTGTGAGCCACGGAGTGACGGCTTGGGGTGCCTGGGGAAACGCAGAAGGAGGGCCGGAGGAGTAAGATTGTTCTGGAGGTCACCGAAAACCATGTCCGGATTGGTGCTAGCCTGGGCCATAGGGAGCCATTGAAGGTGTTAGAGTAGCAGAGTGACCCAGTCTGAACCGTAAGGGGGAAAGGACCGTAAGACGTTAGCAGAGAAACCACGAGGAGGGAAGATTCTGTGTTGGTCTGAGTTTCCTCTCCTTCAAGGCACATGCAGACTGACCACACTCCCTACACCTTTTCCGGTACGGCCATGTGACTGATGCTCGCAATGGAAGGTCATTTCTGGCTGGAAGCATTTCAGAAACAGTGTATACGTCATGCTATCTTTTTTTTTTTTTTTTAACAATGTTTATTTTTGAGAGAGAGCACAGCCTGGGGGGTGGGGGGCAGAGAGAGGGAGACTCATGAATGAATGTTTCCAGCAGTGGCCACCAGTCTTTACTGCCCCCTTTGACACACCCGCCACGCTACCCATCAGGATGTGGCTTCTGTTTCTCTGCCCCTGGAACCTAGTCTGCCCTTGTGAAGTGAGTTGACCAGGACAGTGTGAGAAAGTGACCCCGTGCTAGTTCCCAGCCTTGTCAAGCTGCCATGGAGAGGTGCTGGGGCTAGACCACTCCATGACAAAAGACCGTGTAGAGATACACTGGCCATGTGGCGGGATATTGAGGCACACCCGAGAATCTTCTAGAAGTGATAAAACGATAGTTGTTTTAAGCACGACATATATTTGAGGTGGCTTGTTACGCAGTGGTTGATAACTGATACAAGGGAGATGGAGAGAAGGGGGCAAGGGTGGTGCTCAGATTTTGGACTCAAGTTCATGGCGGCACTGGTGGTGCTGTTCTCTGGGATCAGGAGTCCAGAGGAGGAGCTGATTGGAGGGGAAAGTTGTGGGTAGAAGTTTGTTACACCTGAGGGACACCCGTGAAGTAAAATCCATCGGGTGTACGTGGGAGACATGTGTCTGAACTTGGGAAGAAAGGAGCTGGGCACTGGAGAATGCTTCCTACTGGATCGCGGATCATGCCATCGGCATGGGCTGGTCGCCCCAGGAGCATGTGCACAGAGTGACTAGAAGTGGGTCAAGAACCGAGTCCTGGGGCAGACTCCTCCTCGGACGTGGTTCTCAAGCTTTAGTGGATGTAATTACTACCTCGTGAGAGGGTGAGGGTGGGGACCTCCTGGCCCGGCCCTTGAGGTTTTTGATTCAGGTCAGGATGGGCCTGGGCATCTGCTTTGCAGCCTAGTTCCTGCCTCTCTGCTACCACTCCCACAGGTGGAAGATTCCATCCCAGGTGGGACAGGAGTTTGCGGCAAGTAGGAGAGAGACTTGGAGCAAAGCTGGGAGTTTTATTTGGTTTTACTCAAAAAAGAAACCAGTTTATTTTGAGTGAGAGAGAGAAAATCCCAAGCAGGCTCCATGCTCAGTGCAGAGCCCAATATGGGTCTCTTTCTCACGAGCCATGAGATCATGACCTGAGTCGCAGTCAAGAATCGGACACTTGGCCAAGTGTCCCCACTCAGGTGCCCCCAGACTTTACTTTTTAGTGTGGAATGCGATCCTTTCTGTAGCCTGGGCACAGAGAGGCAGAAGAGGGCGATGAAGCGGCAGTGCTGCTGATAACAGCCAGGAGGAACATGATGGAAACGTCTTGGGGGGTGTCAGTAGGAAGATCTGAGGTTGGGGGCTGGCCTCAGGCCTCTGCTGTGTGGCTGAGGGGAAAAAGAGCCCGTGGTCCCAAGAGTGGGGTGGAGCCTGCCAGTGGGGAGACCCTGGGCAAGCCTCTTCACCTCCCTGGGCCTCCCTTTCTTGAGTGAAAGAGGAGTTTGCATCCCACCTCCCAGCGTGTGGCATTGTGGTCAAGAGCCCAGGCCCTACTTCACTGGAAGGCCAGCTGTGCCTCCTGCTCGCTCTCAGACCTCGGGCAAGTCCCTTTCTGTGACCTTGTCTTCCTTGCAAACTGGATATCCCAACAGTCCCTGCCTAAAAGGTCAGAATTCCTCTCTGACCTCTGGGCTTGTTCATACTGTTGGTTCAGTCTGAGACCCCACTCATCACTGTCCCTGCCCTCTCCTAATCGGGGTGTCTCCTGCTCAGCTCTAAGGAATCCTTCTCTGACACTCTCGCCCACTGTCGTCTGCCAGAGCATTTATAATACTGCAATTCCCTGCTTTGTCACTTGCTGTCCCACCCAGGTGGGGTGCCAGGGCCATTTGGTGGCACCAGTGCCTCGCATGGAGCCACTTGGCATCGCATGTTCGGATGACCGTGCAGGCTCTGGAGCCCAGAGGCCCAGGTTCATTCCTCTGCCTCCCTCGCCATGAGCTGTGTGACCTCAGGAAAATAGTTAAACTGTTTTGACCATCAGTTTTTCTCCTCCAAAGGCACACTTTTGGAAACACAGGTGTAATGGATTTAGGCAATAATGATGTTAAAACCGCTGAGTGAAAGCTTGATGAAAAGTATAGTCACATGATCTCAATGCTGGAAAAACGGGATGGATGCCCCCTTGGACAAGTGCCCAAGCCGTCACATTACCATCAATGGCTCCCACTGTGATACAGCTATAGAGTACATTCATTACTCGGGTATGTTCCACCAAAATTTCTAACCTGAATCTAATAATAAGGACAGGTGATCAGACAAATCAAGATGGTGGAGTATTCTGTAAGGCAGGTGGCCTGGGCTATCCAAATTTATCAATGTCCTAAAAGACAATAAAAGGGCCAGGTGGGAAGGAGGAAGGCTGTTCTTCATTTGAAAAGACTAATGGGGCGTCTGGGTGGCTTAGTCCGTTAAGCATTAAGCATCTGACTCTTGATTTAGGCTCAGGTCACGCGCTCACAGCTGATGAGTTCCAGCCCCAGATTGGGCTCAGTGAGGTCTGCGTGGGATCCCTCCTCCCCGCTTCATGCGGATGTGGTGGGGAGTGGGGGGAGCTCTCAAAACTAAAAACAATTTTCTAACTAAATAAAAATAAAAAATATTTAAAGGAGGCTAAAGAGAACAAAGGGAAGATAGGACTTCGGATCCCGGATGGGGATGTGGAGAGGAAGTGTTATTTAGGACCAGTGATTAAATGGGTCTTAAATTTGAATATAAAGTGTAGATTAGCTAACAATTTGGCATCAGTGTTTCTTGGGTATGAAATGGCATTGAGATCACGTAGGATGATGCCTTTAATCCCAGGAGATACAAGCTGAAGAATTTCTGAAAGATCTCCGTAGCTTACAACGCCCAGCGGCGCAAACACGATCTGCGCATGCGCCCATCCCTCTTTCTGAGACTTATTTCGCGCGGCTGGAGAGTCAGATCGGGCGCCAGAAGGCGGAAATACGTCAGGGCAGATTCCCGTGATCCGCGGAGACGTCCAAGACAGCCGGAATGGAGGAGGTGCCTCAGGGTGAGCGCTCCGAGGGGGCACGGATGGGGGGAATGAAGGGACACAAACCACTCTGACTGTGACCTTGTCCCCGCGCAGGCTGTCCCGGGACCGGCAGCGCCCAGGCGGGCCGAGGTGCCTCATGTCAGGGGTGCCCCAACCAGAGGCTCTGCGCTTCCGGAGCCGGCGCGGCCCCGGACCCAGGTGAGAAAGGGGCGAGACCTGAGCCGGAAGTGAAGGACTCCAGCCGGGAAGAGGCGGGGCATGAGGGGACGGGCCCAAGGTTGGGTGACAGAGGCGAGACCAGGAGGCCTGTTGCGAGGGGTGGTCCCAGAGGAGGCGGGGCGTGGAAAAGTCCAGCGTGGGTGGGGCCTTTAGTCATGGAAAAGTAGAGGGAAATAGTGGGATGGGGGGAGCCTGAAGGATCAGTGACAGGCGCGGAGTCCAAAGGGGTCTTAAGTGGGGCGGAAACCTGGGCGGGGCTGGAGGTTTGAGTGACAGTGACCGGCAATGGTGGGGGCTGGGGTTGTCAGCCCCGGGAGTAGGGTGTAGACTTTGAACTCGGGGGCGGCGGGCGGGGAACTCGGGCTTATTCTTCGGACAAAAACCATCTTTCTCTGGAAAAGGAGCGATGCTCACATTCATGTGCCAGAAGTATGTGTTTGTCATCTCGTGGGCGCATTGGTCTGTGCGGGGGACACAGCTGGGAATTAGACCTGGTCCCTGCCCTCTGTCATAGGCGAGACCCACAGTAAGCAAGTAAATAAGTAAACCGTCCCAGCAATAAGGACATTGGAGGGTGGGGAAGACTCCGGAGACCCACGGAAAGGATCTTAAAAAGCAGGAGTCTGGGAGAATTTTGAAGGCGTTCAGAGACTTGGGTTTGATTCTTGGGTCCCGCAAACGGTATGACCTTGAGCGAGGGTCTTAACTTCTCTGAGCCTCCATTTTTCTCCCCCAGAACAGGCCAAGGGCGCCTGACTGGCTCACTAGAGCCTGCAACTCTTGATCTCAAGGTCATGAGTTTAAGCCCCACGTTGGGCTGGGAGCCTGCTTTTCAAATACGTGTGTGGAGGGGGAATCATTCTCTCAGGGTGTATCTTCAGGAGTTGATGGGAGGCGAAACCTTGAAGATGTAGCAAGGGTGTCCTGTGACCGGTCCTTCTAAGTGCCTGCTATTTGTCAGAGTTTCTCTGCCGTGGTGCTGCTGACCTTTGGCTCTGGATAATTCTTTGGGGTGGGGGACCGTCCTGAGCACCGATCGTCAGACATTTCACCACATCGTGGCCCCTACACGCTGCAGGGCAGTAGCACCCCTTCTGTGTGCCCCCCAGAAACGTCCCCAGGCAGACCGGGCCCCGGGTGGGGAAGTGTCCCAGTGCCGGAGCTTTTCTAGAGCTGGGCATGTCGCCGTGGATGCTATGACCGTCTCTGCCCTCCTGGAGCTTATGTTCTAGAAGGGGGCACAGACCAGTCACCCGATGAACAAGAAGACAGCAGATGCGCCAGCTGCCTCAGTTTCTCGGTCGTCCGTGTTACTGGCATCAGCTAGGTTGTATTTCACCCACAATCCCGTGAAACAGCCCCAGGGACTTTGCTCCTGCCGGTCCATGTAGTCGGGGCCTGATCCCTGGATGTGTTTTCTTTGCAGCCATAGAAGAAATCAAAGAAAAACTGAAGACCGTGAAACACAAAATCTTGGTGTTATCTGGGAAAGGTGGTGTTGGGAAAAGCACATTCAGCGCCCACCTCGCCCACGGCCTCGCGGAGGATGAAAACACCCAGGTGGGACCTTGGGCAAAGCTGGGCGGGGCCCCGGGGTGAGGGTTAGCGGGGTTTGTAGAGAACGGTTTCCTTAGACTGAGCGGCGTTGGCCTCCTGGGCCTCGAGTTCCTGGAAGAGAAGGAGGAGGCACCTTGCCACCGGGCAGTGAAACAGAATGGCTGCTTCGATTCCCCGGCAGGTGTGGACTGCTCTTGGTGTGCGATTATCTTGTGAAGTTCCGACTTCTTTCTCTTGATTAGCCCCTTCTGCCTGTTGTCGGCCAGGGGTCTGCAGACTATGGCCCAAGGGCCAATTCACCTCCTCTCTGGTCTTCTTGGGGGCTGTGAGCCAGAATGGTTTTTACGTTCAGAAATGGTTGCTTTGAAATTGTTAGATCGCAGCCTTGATTTTGCCCACAAAGGCTCAAATGATTCTTGAACAACAGGGGTTTGAACTGCATAGTTCACTTCTGTGGGTGTTCCCTAGCTTACTGTGGGGTAAGAACATAGGTGTAACGTTCGTAGGAGTTGGTGCCGACTCTGCTCTGCAAGTTTCCAGCCAACGGCAGGCTACAGGTCGTTAAATTTGGGGGAGGGGTCAGAGGTTACGATGGATTTTTGACTGCACAGGGGTTGTCTTGCTCAGAGGTCAGCTGTGTTTTCGCTTGGCTCTTGAGGAAGAAGACCTCTGCCAGCCCCTGAACTGGGCCACTTGCTCCTGCCCGAGTGTACACGGGACCCCCACCTGCCCGTCCCACTCCCTGGATTTCCGCCTCCGTGAGAGGTGTGATGGGCGAGGAAGCAGGGGAGAAGCTTTGTACCACGCAGTTCAAATGGAAACTTACAGTCCCTGTGGGTTTTTTTTTTTTTTAAACTTTGGATTATTCATAGGACTTGAGACGATTTTACATTGATCTTAGAAAAATGACACTGCTTTGGTCACCACTTTATTTCCTTTTTTTTTTTTTTTTTTTTTTTTTTACCACTGTATTTCCAAGAAGGGCACAAATACTGTGGTTTCTGGCATGTGCATGTATGTGTGTGGTTTAAACACAGAACACATTCCATCTTTCTGGTTTTTTTAAATTCCAATAAATATCACATGAGAACTCCTAGAGCAACGTGGAAGCGTCTTTGAATCCAACTATCCAATAGGTTGAGCACGAAACGGGCCCCCTGGGTGGGGGAGCCTGCTGTCGTCAGGATGTGAATTGCCAGCTCACTGCCCTCCCGTGTCTCCGGCTCCTGCTCGGGCCTGCATGCGTAGGGGAAACAGGTGTGTTGTGTTCGTGTCGAAAGCCAGTTTCTTCCCGTCTCTCCTCTTCCCGTGGTCTTTGTGTCTTTTGTGTGTGGACTTATTTCTGAGTATCGGTTTTCTCTTCGTGCATTTTGGATATTGACTTATTTTTATATAGGGGGGCTGAGTTTCAGTTCAGAAGTCTTTTCTGACTCTGATAAATGGCTCTCCACTTTTTGTGTAATGTAAAAAAAAAAAAAGTGCTAGAAGGGACTTAAAGGTCATTTAATTGAATATTGAAGTTTCAAAACTGCTAAGTGCTGTCTGTTACATTTGAAAATTCTGGAAGCTGGATTCCTCTCGGTGTTTCATACCTGTAGGAGGTAAACCATTCTACATCAGGGTGAAACATCTTACCGGAAGGCTTCATTTTGGGCACAGAGAAGCCAGCCACAGTGGGTCGACATTCACGCCTGCCGTTCTGATAGGCCCTCCGTGTACACGCGGGCCGCTGAGACCAGGATGCAGCGACTCCAGAAATCCGTTTCTCAAATCACCGGATTAAGCAGTTAGAGTTTGCTCCAGGGGTTGGCAAACCTTGTGTGAAGAACCAGATGGTGAGTGTTTTGGGTTTTGCAGCCGTAGCGTGGCCGGCTGAGACTCAGTACTTTGTGTAGCAGTGGTTTAGTCCTGCCCTGAAACCTAAGTGGGCCAGGGAGCATCTGTAAACAAACCTGCGTGGCCAGGTTCTGATACAATCTTACTGTCATTTGTGTTTGAATTTTACATAATTTTTATATCATGAAGGTCTTTAATCTTTTCCCCCTTCTCCAACCTTCTAAATATGTAATAACCGTTCTTAGGTTGCCAGCTGTACAAACTGGTAGCAGGCTGGGGTTGGCCCCTGGTTTGTAGGTTGTTGGCCCCCCGTTTGGAGGGGACACACCAGAAATTCTGGTGCTCACCCGGGATGGGCTCTTGGGCGGAGGCCTGAGACCTTGGGCAGGGCCGCAGGCTGGGGGCAGAAGATGCCGGACTCGGTGATCGGTGTTCTCCGCCTCCCCCAGGCTTGAACTCGCCCATGTTCCTGTTTTGATGGTCTGATAACGGTGGAGCTGTTGTTGTTGGCCTCCAGTGGCTGAGGCGGGCTTCTCTGGAATCTGGTGCCCACCACCCAAGACAGGCCCTACGGCGTGGGACAAGGGAGAGAGAACTCGGAGGGAGCCCCGGGCTTGGAGCAGGCAGCCTCTGGACTGTGGCGGGGACTCATGGAATGTGTGTGGCAGGCAGTCTGGTGGGGATCCCCCAGGGAAGGGAGCCGAGGGTGAGGCCGAGCCACACCAGGAGGGCTTTGAGTGACCTGGTGTGACGTTTGGCGAGCAACGAGGCAGGGTTTGAGCGTTGCGTTAGGAACGTCGCGGTGAGGTCAGCCGAGTGTGTGACTGGATGTCGTTAGAGGGGACACACAGGAAGCCAGTGGGAGGTGG
This sequence comes from Helogale parvula, assembly GCA_004023845.1. NCBI lineage: Eukaryota > Metazoa > Chordata > Mammalia > Carnivora > Herpestidae > Helogale > Helogale parvula. The sequence continues at coordinate 8 of PJEM01010472.1, read as the reverse complement.
GTGTTCGT